>PVLC010004297.1:0-85861 GCA_004027655.1 Graphiurus murinus
AAGTTGTTAAGGCTGGCCTCAAACCTATGATCCTCCTCTCTCAGCCTCCCAAGTTCTTGGATTACAGGCAGCCACCAGTCCTGGCTTGATCATACCATTTAAATGCTTAAAATCCTCTAATGAATCTACATTCCATATTAGTTAGGTCGAAACAGTCTAATTAATGTTTAAGGATCCTTCATAATCTAGCTCCTTTCAGCTTTTCCATTTGTTTCTCCTGCCAGTCCTTTTCATGTCTGAAGTTTGCAAAATATAAACATTTTCTTAGGTATTTGGAGAGTCCCAAATCAAGCCCATCTCGATTGATAGTAAACTGCAATTTCTTTATTGATCCTTAGAAATCCTGCTTTCAAATTATAGATAATTAAGGCAATGTTCTTTCCTGGAAAATTTTCTCCAGTTATTTCCTGAAAGGAATAGGTAAAAAAGGCTGTACAGAGCCGGGTGTAGTGGCACACGCTTGTAATCCCAGCATTTGGGAGGCTGAGACCGGAGGATCCGGGTTTGTGGACAGCCTCAGCTACCTAGTGAGGCACTCGGCAACTTAGTGAGACTCTGTTTCAAGTTAAAGAATAAAAATAGGACTGGGAGTATAGCTCGGAGGTAGAATGCCCCTGGGTTCAATCCCCAGTCCCTCAAAAAAAAAAAGAAAAGAAAAGGCTCTACAGAGGGTGACGCAGCTTGACACCTTCTCCACTAAATATATCTTCATTAGATTATTTGTTTTTCCTGGGAGACTTTAGAGAATATACTTAATCTCTTTGAGACCCAATTTCTTTTTCTGTATGTACTTCACAGTATTGTGGGAAAGGCAAGATAGCAAAAGGATTTTGTAAACTCCCAAGTTCTTTAAAAATGCCACTTATTATCATATAGTATGCAATGAGATTATGGGTAACTCGGTTGGAAAGCATAATACCTGTAGGCTTGGGAAATTGTATTATCCATTAAGTTTAAGAAGCTTTAAAAATAAAGATATTTGGGTAATAGGTCTTATTTTTATAAAAAAATTCCTCAATAGTCATTAGGTTTCTTATACAGAAATATAGGTTCAACCTATATATTTAAAAAAAAAGAAAGGCTTGCAACGTGGGTCAAAAGGCAGGGGAGATGATATATCGTTGTGTGGCTTATATATAGATTGAACTAATGAGTTATACTGAATCCATTCTGAAAATAGAAAAGAAGTTATGTGAGAAGTTATGGTGAGTTCTCTTATTCAATAAAGTTTGAGAAAATAGTGGAGCTGGATATGAAAGACATATTACAATGAGAAAATTAGTGGAGCAGTAACTACTGAATGAAGAATTTAGGAAGTCAGCATTGGTAAGCTATAGGCTGAGCGTCAGATGTGTTTTATATTTAAATAAGTAAAATCCAAGAGTTTAAAAAATGTTACATAGCATTATTTTGAATAAAAACAAATGCATGATTTAAGGAGAAAAATATTTTAAACATTAATTGAAATATTTATTTGCTCTCTCATTATTTATGGCATCAAATAATCTCAATCCTGTTCATGCTGCATATTACACAATAGTAGTTCTCTTTGTTACTGGTGAAAAATAATTCACACTCTTAGACAATTTGAATCTGGTGACTAAATTCACGAAAGGCATTATCTCCTGTTTTGATAAACTTGTGTAATTGTTTTGATTCCTCTAACAGAAATCTTCCAAGCCAAAATACCATTTCATACCATTTTTCCAATGCTGCTTTAGTATATAGAAGTGCAAAACCTAATCCCAAATTCCCATGTTAAGTACTAAAATATTTGAAATTGTTTCAAAATTTGTTGTTTATTCAAGCCTTTTGGCAAGATCATGGAAACATTCGGAATTCACAGCAAAAAAAACAATGTTTATATGTTTAGAACAATTTAAGAAGTGAATTTTCATACTCCTTGCAGAAGCCTGAATATATTTATTACTGTCACCTGATTCCCCTAGTCTACAAGTGATCATCGAATATCCTTTGTGTGTCTAGCATTATTACTTAGAGACGTGAAGAAGCAAAAGAAACAGGTAAACTGTGGATTCACTAGTTTTATTGAGCAAACATGACATGCAGCCTAGTAAGTAGAGTCTCTTAGCCAGGCATGGTGGTACACCCTCTAGTCCCAGTACTTGGGAGGCTGAGACAGGAGAATTGCAGGTTTGAGGCTTGCCTCAGCAATTTAATGAGGCCCAGTTTAAAAAAAAAAAATTAGGGCTGACGTGTAGTTCAGAGGTAGAATATCTCTAGGTTTAACCTCCAGTACCCAAAAAATCATTTGGAGTGGGCTTAAATTTTAATAGAAACTCAATACATGTATTTGTTAAAAGGACAAGTTGATGATTTTTGTTAGTAGATTTTTTTTAGATTAAGTTATCTGCAGGGGACTTGAATCATCATTTGATTTAAATGTACAGAAGATACATAATCCATTATGTCAAAGGCAATAAAAATAGCCAAAGTCATACTTTAGTTCATAGTTGAAACTTAGCAATCTATTTTAGTTTACTTCCATTGTTTATAATTTTAGTATTTAAATATAAAAAGTTAAAGATAAATTTATTGGATGATTGATCTATTCATATATTACTTCATTTCAATAAAGTATTTGGAAACACTTGCAAAGATAGGTGTAATTTTATAGGCTAAAGATAAAGGAATTATGAAATTAGAGTGCAGAGAAAAAAGCATAATTGCCTATTTAATGAAGTTATATCTATTATATAGAAATGTTTACCAGATGTTTCTTTAAAGTGGGTATAGGCCAGAAATTCAGTTCTGAGTGAGCAAAGAAGAAAATAATAATAAGTTGCTCAGGAGACTAGTGTGGCATAGTCCTGAGGTCTACAGAAAAGCTTTCATAAGTCTTTACTCAGGAGACCAGCCTTTATTTAGTAAACATTTATATATAATACAAGTCAGACATTGTTCTGAGTTCTTTACTAGTTTAATATGCTGCCTCTCAGAGTGGTACAGAAGATGGAATATAATTCCATCTTTTAGTGTATATTGAGGTTTTTGTTTGTTTGCTTGTTTGTTTTTTAGTACTGAGGGTTGAACCCAGAGGCATTCTACCTTCTAGCTACACCCCAAGCCCAATTTTATTTCTTTTGGATGCAGGGTCTCACTAGGTTGATGAGAGACTCACTTCTTGTTGAGGTTGTCCTCAAACCTACGATCCTCCTGTCTCAGCCTCGTGAGTACTTACAGTCATCAATGATGCTGATTAAGGATCAGTGAAACTGTGTTAATTTAGAAAATGTAAGTACTTTCACATTTTTAGTTACAGATCTTCCTGTGGTTTAACTCCTAGACCAGTGGTTTTGAAAGTGCACACATTTAACCAGTGGGATCAACCTGGGAAATTGTTAGAAATGCAAGTTTTCTGGCCCCTCTCCAGATCTTAAGAATGAGAAACTGAGAGAGGGCCCAGCTGCCTGTGCTTTAACAAGGTGTCTAGGTGATTTTGATGCTTCCCAGTGTTTAAGAATCACTAAGGTAAACTGATCTGGGTATGAAGAAAAAGCTATCTCAAACCTGTAAATTCTCTTCATTACTTTATAATGTAGACTGGGAGAGTATAGTAGGACTTTGTAGTAAAAGCCCATGCTTTGTAGTAAAAGTCCTTTGGGATTAAGAGAAAGAAAAAAAGTCACATTTATCAGGGAATAGACTGGTAATTATTTGAGGTGTAAGAAATGATTTGTTTAAACTTTAATCAACCCCAAAACATTCTAATGATCAAGAATCAGTGAAGCAGAAATACCTATTTTATGGCTTTCTGGAGAAGTTGATGTTCCAAAATTGATTTTTGCAGTCTCATCAGAATTCAAAAGAAAGGTATCTAAAATAGTATTCTGCTAGGTGTGGTGGGACAGGCTTGTAATCAGAGTACTTGGGAGGCTGAGATAGGAGGATCACAGGTTTGAGGACAGCCTCACCAAGTATTGAGACTCTCATCAACTTAATGAGACCGTATTTCAAAATAAAAGTAAAATAGGGCTGGGGGCATAGCTCAGAGGTGGAATGCCACTGGGTTCAATCCCCAGTACCAAATAAATAATTAAATACATAAATAAATAAATAGTGTTCTGCATGAACACTTTTTTTTTCCTTTGGCATTCTTCTTTTTAAGCTGTGTATTCACTGTAATCATTCTGAGGTGATTCTAAAATTCTAATACAGAAAATGATAAAGTTTATAAATTTGAGAATTACACATTTTAGGGTGGGTTCAGTGGCATACACCTTATTCCCAGCTACTAGGAAGGTTGAGGTGCAGAATCACTTCAGCTCACGAGTTCTGGACTACCCTGGGCAACATTATGAGACCCTCATCTCAAACAACAACAGAATTATAAATTTTAAGCCTGTTTGATGTGTCAATTTCAGATTGGCCAAGAAGGCTCAACTGTCAATATTGCTTCTGAGAAGTGTTCCTGACTTCTAGGCAAAATCATATATCCCATCATCCACTTTAACTTTCCTTCCCAACATTTCTCATTTTTTATAATTATACATTTACTGGCATAAGTCTACTTAAGCCTCATTTCCTCATTGGTAAAATGGCAATAATCTTATCTCATTAATTCTATTATCTTAGACAAGGTAACACATGCATAGAACAGATGTCAGTTGTTTCTGTTCTACTATTAATATACTAGTGTAGTAATTTCACTATACTGTTCATCCCATGATGGCAAGCATGTTACATATTTTGTAACATTGTGTTCTGTAGCTCTTAGTAAGAACTTAATATTTCTTGAATGCATGAATTGATAGGTTGAATGATTCAACTCTTATTGAGATATTATGGTGCTGTGGAAGTAAATATAGGGACAAGAACATTGTAGAGATGGTTGAGCATCACAATTAGCATTTCTGAAAGAGGAATTTCTAGCACAAAAATCATAAAACGAATACTTCCTCTATAGTAATACTAGTCTCCTATTTTATTGTGTGCTTCCTTAAAATATCTTGGTTCTTTGGGTCTAAACCTATTTGGAATCTATTTACATACATATGTATGTGTGTGTGTGTATGTTTGGACATATGTAAGTATATATATCTGTACGTACGTATATACACACACGTTTTCTTTTTTTGTGGTACAAGGGATTAAATCTAGGGGTGTTCTACTTCTGAGTAACACTCTCAGCCCTATTTTATGTTTTTTTTTTTTTTTTTTTTTTTTTTTTTTTTTTTTTTTGCGGTACTGGGGATTGAACTCAGGGGCATTCTACCTCCGAGCTATACCCCCAGCCCTATTTTTTATTCTTTATTTTGAAACCGAGTCTCACTAAGTTTCAGAGTGCCTCACTAGGTAGCTGAGGCTGGCCGCGAACCCGGATCCTCTGGTCTCAGCCTCCCGAATGCTGGGATTACAAGCGTGCGCCACCATGCCCGGCTCCTATTTTATGTTTTTGAAACAAGGTTTCAGTAAGTTGCTAAGGGCTTCCCTAAGCTGCTGAGGCTGACCTGGAAATTATGATCCTCCTGTCTCAGCCTCCTACGTATTGGTATTACAGGTGTGCACCACCATGCTTGGCTTATTTATATTTTCAAATGGAGTTGATTTTTGGCAGAAATCTGGACAGCTGAGTTATAGTCAATTCATTTTTATCATCTTGTGACAGTGAAGTTTTTGACACAGTAGTCATTCTTAGTTTTTTTTTGTTTTGTTTTTGACACATTAAGCAGATGCGTGGTGTTTCTAAGCCATATGGGACTCCTAAGTTGAGAGCAGAGGGAACACTGGAGTTACTCATCTGGCATCTGTCAGTAAAATTTGACTTCGGGCACTTTAGAATTTTAATAGCAGAATCAAGGTCATAGAGGAGCAAGAGACAAATGGTGGTTTTAAAAATTTTCTGCTTTCAAGTTCTTCTGGGTCAGCTAAAATGGGTTACTCAGATCCTTCTTCCAAAAATGAGTAGAATTGTGAGACAATTTAACCCACTCAAGGCGAGCTAACATACATACATACATACATACCTGCATTCATATGTTTATTCCTCTTTGCTTCATCAACCTCTGTCTATCTCTGTTCCCTAGGTCTCTTTCATGCAACCAGCAAGTATGTATTGAGTACCTACAGTGTCCCTGATGTTGTTAATGCAATAAATAGTAAAACAAATATGGCTGCCTGCTGTTCTTGAAACTTATGCTCTGGGGACTAGCCATACTACTACTTTTCTGGTCTCTCCTATGCTTGCCTTACTTTCTCTCCACAAGTAAAAGATCCCTAAAAGGCTTCCTAGAGCCCTATATCTTACATTTTTTTATTTCTTAAACTTTTCTTTGTGGAAAGTTTTAAGTTAGTAGTGGTAAAAACCTACAGGAACATGGAACTGGTCATGTTGGCACAAACTTGTAATCCCAATACCTGGCAGACTGAAACAGGAGAATTACAGGTTCGAGGATACCCTTAGTAACTTATCAAAACCCTCAGCAACTTAGTGAAACCCTATTTCAAAATAAAATAGGGCTGGGGATGTAGCTCAGAAATAGAATGCTCCTGGATTTAATCCCTAGTACCATCACCACCACCACCAACAACAACAAAAAAAATCTAGAAAAATATGTAAAAAGGAATTGAGAATATGTTTAGAATTGCAGAAACTATTAAATTAGTCAAATAAGTAATAAAATAGAAGATAAAATTATAAAAACTGGATAAAATATACCACTAACACTAGGTAATTATATACATAAATGTAAGTATCTTTAAGGATTAAAACTAAAAATGAAAACTCTGAGTGAAGAATTAACTAAGTATTTGAAAATATAGAAGAAAATGATCTGGGAGTTGAAATTGCTCTTATCCTTAGACACGAGTAAATGGATGGTAGTTATTCCTGTATAGTCTACATAGTTAAATTCATTGAGAGTATGCTCCTGCCACACAAATATGACAAATTATTGTTCACCTGACAGTATATAGGGAAACTGTGATAAAGGATGTTTCAAAAGTCAATTGGAAGGCGAATTATCTCTCAATCAATGATAGTAAGCAGTTTGGTAAAGCAACAATTTAGACTTTGCTTCTAGCAGTATTATACATTCAAAATTGATTATAACTACACATAAAAATCATAAGAACAAAATAGAATATAATATTCATAAGCTTTGGAGATGGAGATGGAACTTTCAAAGGTTAGAAAACATACAGAAGCCGGGCGTGGTGGCGCATGCTTGTAATCCCAGCACTTGGGAGGCTGAGACTGGCGGATCTGGGTTCGCAGCCAGCCTCTCAGCTACTTAGTGAGGCCTTCTGCAACTTAGTGAGACCCTGTTTCAAAAAATAAAGAATGAAAAACAGGACTGGGGGTGTGACTCGGAGGTAGAATGCCCCTGAGTTCAATTCCCAGTACCAAATAGAAAACATACAGAAAATAAAAAGGGACAATATTAGCAATTATGAACGTTTAATAATATACTAATCTTAAATGTTAGAAGGAAAAAAGTCCAAGATAATAAAGCAAACTACAAATGAAGAATACTGCTTAGCATAGAAATAACATTAAAAAAATGATAGTAAATACCCTGAAACTCTAAGACTTTAATGTACTAATTATGAGCTGACTGCTTAAACAAATGAATTTAGAATATGCTGGTTCAGTATAACTATATTTGCGAATAAAGCTATAAACAGGCTTTTGTTTTGTTGCAATACTGGGCATCAAACCCAGGACCTATGTGTAAGGCAGGTGCTCTGCCACTGAGCGATACCCCCAAGTCTACCTCCCTACCCCCCCTTTTTTTGTTTTTAGAGATAGGCTGTCCTGGAACTCCTGGGATCCAGCAATTCCCTTGTCTCAGCTTCTCTAGTAGCAGGGACCATGCCCCGCTATATTTCATTTTTTTAAAGTTTTTATCAAAATTTAAAAAGGAGATATGATCAAAGTAAATAGTAATATAAATTGTCCCACTTTGTGAGCCCTGAATGTTAGTACCCAATCAATCCTAAAGAAATAATATTCAAGTGGAAAAAATCTGGATGACGAAATTTATTCACCATGTTGTTATTTATAATGGGAAATCAGGACTAGTGGTTATGAGAAAAACAATTATGGATGTGTATGAAGAGTAGGTGGTGCTGATCTGTTGTTTTCTGTGGATTCTTTTATATATAGCAACGAATATTACAAAGACCCATTCTACAGTGATAAGTTCAGTTGTTTTATATTATGAAAAAGTAAATAAAAAAAACTGAAATATAAAGTTCTAAGCAAATATTTTATCTGTTAATTCAATGAAATATTGGCTTTTATGAGGTTACTGACTATAAAATTCTAGGTCATCTAGTGAATTCTTTTATATCTGGCTATGAAAATTATCCATCTTTTTTGTTTTTTAAAGATGAGCTTAACTAATGCCAGATATTTATATTTTTCTTTATTTGATCACATTAATATTTAAATTTTTATATCATATATGACTCACATTGCTTCTTGATGGTTAATATAAGCCTTTGAAAATATTTAAGAAAGCAATTATGTAAATAGAATTATTTTAGTTGTATTTCCATTATAAAAACTGCCTGTGGAGTAAGCATAACAGTATAGAACCATTTATTATGAAGGAATTTAATATGCTATATCTGGCTATTCAATACATTTCTTTTTATTTGAAGATCATTTGTACTACATTCATAATGTTTGATTTAGTTATTTGTAAGCATTCACATTGTCTCTGTAATCAGTGTGTGGTCAAGGAGTCTGTCAAAATTTTTATGTCCCTATGGCGTCTCGTACTTTCTAAGTACTCAGTAAATTTTTAAAGAATTTATAAAGGGTGATTTGGGCCATGTTACAGATAGAGTCTCTAATTTTTTTTTTTTAATCGCAGACATAGAAAATAGAAAAATAAGCAGCTTCTTAACATTAGCTTATGTTGTCAGTAAAAGGTAATCTTTTTAAAAAATTAGATTAAATAAAATGTTGGTGAAACTGAAAGTGAGCTAATACTTAGGAAATTCCTTTAGAATAGATTATCAACTCAGGTAATAATAGAAGAAAAACATGATTTTGCTAATTTATTTAAACCTTGTTCTCGTTTCTATTTTTCTTGTATAGATAGATTTTGCAATCAAACTTTAATAAACATGGTTGATAGGTAATAAATGTCAAAATAATGAACTATGGAGTATGTAAAAAGTATTACATATGGCAGCTTATATAGATGGATATTTCATATTTCATCTTTTTTTTTTTTTTCTGTACCGGGGATTGAACTTAAGCGGCATTCTACCTCTGAGCTATACCCCCAGCCCCATTTTTTATTCTTTATTTTTGAAACAGGGTCTCACTAAGTTGTGGAGTGCCTCAGTAGGTAGCTGAGGCTGGCCGCGAACTCAGATCCTCCGGTCTCAGCCTCCCAAGTGCTGGGATTACAAGCATGCACCACCACGCCTGGCTGATATTTCATCTTAAAGAACTAAAATCAAGCATGTTACTATGTTGATGTTTGCATGTTTATATATGTGTGTACCGCCCATCCTAACTGCCCCTTAATACCACTTAGGAAAACACAAGTATAAAGATAAGAACATTTTAATAAAACTTACAGATGAGGATAGAGTGACATAAATTGATGACTATATAACAGAAAGCATGTTAACATTATACAAATAGTTTAGACGTATTTAATAGGAATGACATTTTTAGTAGTTGAAAGACATGATGGCCTCAAACAGCAAACAGAAAATGTGTCTTTATAAGGCTAGAAATAAGAGAGAAAATGAAGAGAGCAGTTATTTAGTGAAATGAAGAGCTAAGTCATTTTCAGTAACATCTTTGAAATGAAGCTTAAATGAAATCAAGCGACACAGAGAATTAAAATTCTCAACTAAGCCTTATTTTGGGCCACATGAGTTATATACTTATTTAAATGCTAAGAGTAGAGAACTGAGACTATTTAACAGTATTGGTGTGAAAAATCATAGATGTTAATCTAGAAACATATTTCTTTAAGGCAGTATACTTGGATAGAGAATCTCTGTGTGGCTTGATTTCATTTAAGCTTCATTTTAAAGATGTGACTGAAAATACTCAGCTCTCTATTTTACTAAATAATTACTCTTCACTTTCTCTTATTTTTAGCCTTATGAAGACATATTTCCCTTTGTCATTGTATCAATGAATTTGGTATAAATATTTTATATTTATATATGTATATACCTAAATATCTTATATAATTGTACTCTTATTTGTAAGACAGTGTGTCATTAAGAACATTGTTAATATGATACATAGGAGAAAATGACAACATGGAAACTAAAGACTGAGGTTGATATAGCATGTCTACTTCATTTTATATATGTACACAAACACATATATATGTGCAGAGGCTATGTGTTTTACCTGGCTACTCACTAACATAGTTATTGGATTATTTTATTTATTTATTTTTTTTGCGGTACTGGAGATTGAACTCAGGGGCATTCTACCTCCAAGCTATACCCCCAGCCCTATTTTTTATTCTTTATTTTGAAACCGAGTCTCACTAAGTTGCGGAGTGCCTCACTAGGTAGCTGAGGCTGGCCTCGAACCCGGATCCTCCGGTCTCAGCCTCCCCAGTGCTGGGATTACAAGCGTGCACCACCACGCCCGGCTTGGATTATTTTATAGTTTACTTACCCCAGTTATTAGTAGGACAAAGAAAAAAAAGTATAAGAATATTTTATTTATTTAGTTATTTTTATTTTATTATTATTTTTTTTGGTACTAGGGATTGAACCCAGGGACATTCTACCTCCAAGCTACACCCCCAGCCCAATTTATATTCTTTATTTTGAAACAGGGTCTCGCTAAGTTACAGAGACCTCACTAAGTAGCTGAGGCTAGCCACGAACCCGGATCCCACAGTCTCAGCCTCCCACGTACTCGGATTACAAGCGTGTGCCACCATGCCTGGCTAAGAATATTTTACAATAATAAATGACAAAAGACAATGAGCTATGATGGCCCCTCTAAAACAGACAAGATTTAAAATTCAAGTTACTAAAAGTTACTGATTTGTTTACTTATTTGAGAGGCTTTAAAATTTAATGAAAAGATATAGAGTTAAAAGAAATAAACTTTTCAAATAAATGGGCCAACTATGATTTTCTTTAGGGCTAAACATACTTTTCAGGATTTTCACTTATGTCACATTTATGCAAAATTTGTACTCCCAAATTGATGAACTTCTTATGTGTACTTTAAGATCTCCTTTTTTTTATTCATTTGTCCATTCAATAAATTTTTATTAAGTGCTGATTGTTTTTAGCACTTGCTATTTTACTCAGAAAAATTTTGTCTAAGCAATTTAAAAGGTTTAAGGTATAACTTAGCCACATAAAATTAAATTATCTCAAAGTTTTCTCTTTCTTTAGCTGAATAATTCTGATTTCTTTTTCTTATCACATATTGCAAATTCAATATAAGGCTGTTCTTCTGATATTAAACAACTGTATATAATATATTTCCCCAAATCCAACCTTATGTTTTTAATGCCAAACTCAAGAGAGTTTTGAAAGTGAATGAAAGGACATGAACTTTGAGCTTGATATTTAACATGTAAATATTATTTTGCACCTGTCTTGTGTGCAAACGTTTAATGAACATTAAGCAGTAGTGATCATAAGTAAAGTGAATGATACGAATTGAGGTAAAGATGCAGCCACTTAATGCAATTACTTAAATCCTTAAGGAGGATAACTGAGTTCTACCTCTTTTGGGACCACCAGATTGCTTTTCCTGTGTCTCTGTGGCATGTAGATGCTACCTTATTGCTGCCATGTGCAGTTCTGTAACTGCATCTACCTTCAGAGGAAAGGCCTGGGAGAGAAGAAAGAGGTGTCCTCTCTACTCTCTCCCTTATGGGTCTGTTTTCCTTTTCCTCTGGCCAGAAAGGCAGGGTTTTGATTGTTGTGGTGGTTGTGGTTGATAACTTTTCCCCTTTCCTGCTATGCACTTCCTGTTTCTTGTTTGGGTTCCCCTTTGGGTCAAAGTCAGGAGACAGTAGAGAAAAAAATACTGTGTAAACTCTCACTTGCTATGGGTTTTATATATATATATATATATATAATATATATATTTTTATATATATTAATATATATATTATTTATATATATAATATTTATATATATTATATAGATATATAAATTTTGCATCTGCTCCCTAATCTACCTGTCATTGTTTTTCCCTTCAGCTTTATTGAGAGATATATACTTGACAATAAAAATTATATATATTTGCAATGTGTAACATGATGTTTTAGTATCTACATATTTTGTGAAATGGTTAAACTAAATTAACATATCAATCACCTTACATATTTTATTTTTTGTGTTTGTGGTAAGAAAATTTAAGATCTACTCTTAGGAATTTTTCAAGAATACATTATTATTAATCATAGTTATGCCATACAATAGGTCTCTAGAACTTAACTCGTTTTTATCTTACTAAAACTTTGTATCATTTGACCAATATCTCTCCATCTTTCCTCCTTTGCAGCAATACCCACTACTCTTTGTCAGTACTAAAACCACCATTCTCCTCTCTTCTTGTTAATGTTTTCAAGTTCCTCTTGAAAGTGAGGTCATGCAGTATGTACTCGGCTTCTTTCACTTAGGACAATATTGTCCAGAAACAAACATATTGCACATATACAATACATTTAAATTATAATAATACTTAAGGCAAGTTGATATTCATATGGAGAATGCTTTTAGCATGATTAATTGAATAAAAAGCAGCTCTAAATTTTTTTTTTTTTTTGCAGTACTGGGGATTGACCTCAGGGGCATTCTACCTTCAAGCTACACTCCTAGCTCTATTTTTCACTTGAAACAGGGTCTTATTAAGTTGCAGAGGGCCTCACAAAGTAGTTGAGGTTGGCCACAAACCTACAATCCTCCTTTCTCAGCCTCTCAAGTACTGGGATTACATGTGTGCACCACCATGCCCAGCTAGCTCTAAGTATGTCTAAATTATTCTTGTCTATTCTAGCAACACCTCATGGCTCTGTTTATAGTACTTAACAAAGATTCTTATATGCCCTTTGTAAATTCCATGAGGAGGAGAGGAGGCTTAATTTCATAAATGTTGACATTGAATCTTGGGAAGGTTACACAACTTTCCTTTTTCTTTCTATTCTTGTGTAATGAGATAGGTAAATGAAGATAAATAGCAATGAGGGGTTTTCATTGAGCAGTAAGCAAGATTTTACTTTTTATATTTAACATGTA
Source organism: Graphiurus murinus (assembly GCA_004027655.1). Classification (NCBI taxonomy): domain Eukaryota; kingdom Metazoa; phylum Chordata; class Mammalia; order Rodentia; family Gliridae; genus Graphiurus; species Graphiurus murinus. The sequence continues at coordinate 13,228 of PVLC010004297.1, forward strand.
CCTATGATGAAAAGCAACTTTTTTGTACTGTTTTATGTTCACTGTTTTGTTAGAAGAGCTTTGACTGAAATAGGGAACAGGGAGGAGAATACTTATTATTTACATGTGATTTACAAAGATGAGTAAAAAATTGTATTAGTCTCTCTCTATACAAAACTACTTTTATTGTATTTTCTAACCCAAATGTCCTCTGAAATTAGCCTAAAGCAATTGTGATACTTATGTGGTAGAAAGATCTTATCTAACTCACTCCTACTTTATTAAGATTATAAAGGCAATATATAATTCTAAGAGCAAAATTATAGAGGAAATGCATTGGGAGAAGTTGTTTTTTATTTGTTTTAAAAGTTTACATAGCTTTGTTATTGAATGAAATTAAAGGACTGTGGATTCTATGCTTTGTATATTCTGAAGTGATAAGCACATGTCATTATTTTTGAACAGACTAAGTTCAGAGGTTTTTATAGATGGGCTATTCAGAAAAGAGAAATAATGTTTAACTTTAGGATTTAGGATGCAGTTTTAATGACATAGTTTTTTGATATTTGTTCTGTGGTGTTTTTAATAATACCTCTCATTTCAAAATACATGTGATATTAGCATTGCATTAATGTAGTGGTTCTATTATGTTTTAGCCAAAAATAGAAGACATCAGTTTTTGTAGTGTCATTTCATTTTGAAAAGGCACATTACATTGTTTTAGTCAGACTTGTGGAGAATAATTTTTATACAGAGAAATTAAAATTAATTCATGTTAGCATACTACTCTAATGAATTCAGACAAATGAATATAGTCATTTCACCGCCATCACAATCAAATTATAGCAGAACTCTCATCACACCCCTAAATTCTCCTGTCTCTTTCTAGTCAACCCAGCCACCCAGCCCTTTGAAACTGATCGAGTGTCATACAAAAGAAACCATACAGAATACAGAATGTAACCTTTTGAAGTTGATTACTTTCTCTTAGCAAAGTACAAGCAGGATTTATCCATGCTGTTAAACAGACCAGTAATCTCACTTTATTCTGAGTAACATTCCATTTTATGGATATACCACAGTTTTGTTTTTCATCTCTCAGTTGAAAGATATTTCTAGTTTTTGATAATTATGAATAAAACCACTATACACATTCATTTGTAGGGTGTAGTGTGAACATTAATTTTCCCTTTTTTAAGTATATATTTGGGAATAGAGCTGGGGGTTTGTTTAATAAGTGTACATCTAACTTCGTAAGAAACTGCCAGACTATTTTGCAATGTTACTGCACTTTGTATTTCGAACAATGCATGAAAATTCTAGTTACTCCATATTCTTTGGTTTTGCCAGTTTTTTAAAAATAAATGAATTAGGTAATATTTTTAGTCATTTTCTTAAGTATATAGTAGTGTATCATTGTGGTTTTAATTTTTTTCCCTAATGACTACTAATGTTGGGCATCATTTCATGTGCTTATTTGTATTTTGCTTATATCTTCTTTGTGATCATTTTAGTTGTGACAACCATAGAAAGATAGAAACTGGTAAATTAAAATTATAATCTTATACTCATGAAAGAAATGAAGTTTTTTAACCTTACACTATTTAGTTTATTACATGAAATTGATTAAAAAACCTGCCTCATGTTATATTTAAGTTTATGACATGATGGTAATTATCCCTCACTACAATTCCTGTTATTAAAGAGGTTCAGCTTTTTGCTATAAATAGTAATCCCCACATTTAACTTATTCCTCTCCCATTTCCCAGAGCTATCATTAATATTACCATTTTATCAAGTTCTTAAATTGTCTCCTATTCCTTCATTCTTAGCAGGTGACCTTGCTTCTTTCTTTTTACCAAGAACCCAGAGAAGACACTCCGGCAGGTTCTACCAACAATGATTTTCATCTGTCCTAACCTTTGTCATTCTGTTGTGTCACAACTCTTCTTATCTCACCTGGGTCCTTCATCTTTCATTTTTCTCTGTTTGAACTTATACAGTTCTTTCATCTCTTCCCAGTTCACTTGGGCTTTCATATATCAATTTTCTCTACTTGAAAACATTTTTTGAACAGGTGTTGCGATGCACACCTGTAATCCCATGCTTGGGAGGCTGAAACAGGAGGATCATTGATTCCAAGCCAGCATGCCATAATTTAGCAAGACTGTGTGTCAAAATAAAAAGGGCTGGGAATGTAGAAACCCCCTGGGCTGGGAGATAGAAACCCCCTGGGTTCAACCCATAGTACCATACAATCACAATTTTTTATTTTTATTTCTTTATGGCCTTTCTCCAGCTACTCCAGCCTTAAACAATAGTGGCCAGAGCTTTTATCTAACCAGTCTTCCTCTTCAATTTTTATTTTTGTTGGGCTCATGTCTTTCCTTTCTTATCAAGTAACTTGTAAGAGTGTGTATCTTATGAAAATACTTTTCTCATAATCACTTATTTGAAATCCACCAAAAAAGGCCTCTACACTGACCACCTTGCTAAAATTGAATTTCTCATTACTAGCCACAGTGACCTCTTCTCAGCCCCTCAGTCTGTTTGAAACCTTTGCTACTTTTTGAAAATTCTAACTACTCTTTTATAGAAACTGTCTTCTCCCTTTGCCTTTTGCTTCTTCCAGAATATAATCTTCTCTTGGTTCTTGTTTCATATATTTATTCATATATAAGACATCACCCAAAAACTTAAGGTCTGAAATTTAATACTTTATTATTTTAATTATTATAAATAATTATTTAAGTATCATTTTATTATAATATTTCTGAGTTGACTGGGTGGTTCTTCAGGTTTAGCCTGGCTTCACTCATGTGTTTTGCATTTAACTAAGTGATTAAGGGGCAGGCTCAGCTGAGACAGATAAATTGGCTGGTCTTGGTAATCCCAGGCTTTTTAATAGTAGTATGAATTCAGGGCAGTGTTTTGAGATGACAAAGATGGAGACTTTAGGACTTATTTAAGTATCAACTCTCTAACTTGACACTTCTTCCCCAGTCCATTGGTCAAGGTAAGTAACAAGGCTAGCTCAGATTCTAGATGGGAAAGAGATTCTACCTCTGCAGAGCAGAGGCAAAGAGGTGGCATTTTAAAGGGGCATCATTCATTACTGGATTTGACAAGTGTGGATATTAAACAGGCTACCACAATTCTAATTTTTTCTTTGTGGTACTGGAGATTGAACCCAGGGGCACTCTACCATTGAACTATATCCCAACCCTTTTTCTTTTTTATTTTGAGACAGGATCTCACTAAGTTGCTGGGGCTGGCCTTGAAAGTAGGATCCTCTTGCCTCAGGTCCCCTAGTCTCTGGGATTACAGGCATTCCCTCCAGACTTGTAGAGAGAAAAAAAAAATTCAGTGAGATTTTGAGAAGATGTAAATAGCAGTATGTTAAAAATCAGAGGTGTGTATAGCAAAATGCATGTTTAGTGAAAGCAGGACTTCTAATGTTAGCATCAGAGAAAAAACAAATTCAAGATGGAAAGAGTTGAGATAGGTAGTTTCTGGTATTGTCTGTCTTTTTTTTTATGGAGATACTTTTATTATGATAAATACCATAACAATTAAACAGGAGTTATGTGATAAAATGAAGAGCTTGGTTGGGTAGGAAGACTAGCTTAGAATTTAAATTGAAACCTGGAGGAAGGGGTGAGCTGCTAGAAGGTTTCTAGGAAAAACATTCAAGTGGGGTTCAAAAGTTTCAAGATAAGACTTAAAACTGAACCTGAGGGGGAGGGAAGGTGAGGGAACGGGGTGGGAATTAGGGAAGGGGTCAAATGAGAATTGTGTGCAAATATGTTGTTAACAATTTGTACCTAACAAAGATGTACGCTTACAATGCACGAATTACTACAATTAAAAATAAAATAAAATAAAATCTGCACATACAAAAAATATAAGTCTTGAAACTTTTAGTATTGTCTTTCTTTTCAATGCATTAACTTCAATTTGTTTCTTGTCTGGCTCAGATACCTTTCTGCCTCACTTCTTGTTTTATCCCTGTCTTATCATGTCATGCCATTTGTCATGTTTTTGGAAGGTCTTGGACTTCCTTGCACTAGCCTCTCAGTTTTTCCCCAGCTTCCTTAGAGATGTTCTCCCAAGGCATTCTTCCTCTCCTTTTTGTGTACCATTTTCCCCCTTCATAGTCTTAGGGCTTTATCTTTCTTTTGTTTCTTTGAACATATTTATATCTGCAGGCATTCAGGAGAAGTTCTACTGTAGAACTTCCCCCTTGTTTCAGATTAAATTAAACTCAGTAAACCTATGCACCCACACAGATTCAGGGCTGCTTTCTCTTTTATCTCTTTTTGGACAAATAGCTTATCTACCTCCAGAGCAGTAAAGAGCAGATACAATTTCCTCTGACTATGGAAATCTGGTGCAGCTGGTGTCCCTAACTCCAATCACAGCCATCTTCTACCTCTCTGGTCACTACTAACATTCATGCTTCAGTTATTTTTCTCAGGTTGTTTTCTCCTAGACTATTGCCCTCTTTCCCTCCTTTTTCTACCCAGCAAAACCCACTTCTCCACTGAAGAAGCCCTCCTTAGCCCTCAGCCACAGATAAAATTTACCTACATTCTCAGCACTTAATTCATAATGTAACATTTATTTTATTGTATTTGCTTATGAGGATGTCCCTGTTTGTGAGATTCTTGAAGGTAGAAACCATGGATTATATGTCCACCACATTTCCAGTTTGCTAAAATTGCTTAGCAAATTAAGTAGATATAGTGATTACACCAAAGAGAATGTTCATGTGCAGCTCAATACAACTCAGCTGGTTTCATGATTAATTGGGAAGAGACTGGTCATAAAGAATTGGTGAGTTTCATGTTTAGTTTGCTTTTCACAGCAGGTGTGGCAACACTGCTTCAACTGACTGGCACATTTTATATGTGCCAATTGAAGTTGTATATACCTACTTTGAGGCTAAATCTGAAATCCCACTGCTAATTTAGTCATTTTCAGAAGGTACTTATCTTCCTCTCTCCACCTTTTTATCCATTTGTTTCAACATAAAAGCTTAAAAAAAAGTTTTACTCATGTGATATGATTCCAGAAAGTCTTTTCCAAAATTTGAGATTTGTGTAGTGTTGTCTACACATCAGTATGTGTAGAACCTAGTATTGGAGAGATTTGTCTAAAGAGAGGTGATTTGTCTTGATAGGAGTTTAAATTAATATAGATCTGTGGCTGAAAATAACTGCTATTCACAGTTTCCTTTAAATTATGAGTTGTTTCTTTTGTTTTCCTTTTTTTTTCTTAATTTTTGCCAAAATGAAAAATGAGGATATAATGAACAGTGAAATAAAAATGTAAACTACTTGATAGACTTAAAATGACAAAAACATGGGGTATTAGAAATAGAATATCAGTGCATACTTAACTCACTTATTTCTCACTTGCCAAATGTGGAGTAGAAGTACCTGTTACTAAAATAGTGGTGGAGTATTAAGTGCATTTTCTGACTTCAGTGATATTTTTGTTTTTAAATTGTCTTTGTAAGTGTTGCTTTCTACAGGACATTTTATTCTAAATGTCTCTGTAGGTGTTAATGTGAAAGTATGATATTTGTGTCTCCAGAAATAATAGCAGATTCAATCTTGTTACAGCAAAGAGTTGTTTTTGTGCTTGACAGTTATATGTATCTTAAATCTTTTTATATATGATTTCATAAGCTCTTTGGTTCTGAAACATAGCAGTACAGCCTTTTTATCAAAGCAACATCTGCTAAGTCCTTTGCAGTTGTCACAGTAGTATCATTTCCATTTATAAGTTTTTGATATCAATGTTTTTTTTTTTTTTTTAAACTCAGCTGTTTCAGTTTCTTTTGTAGTAAAACTAGAAATACCAGTTCTTGGCATCAAATGACTTTATCTTTTAAAATTGACTTTTAGATAAATTAAAAATGGTTATAATGTAGCTAGAGAAAGATGTTTGATTTTTTAAAAGCAGTAGTTGGAATGAGCATATATTCATTCCTTCATGCCACATCAATAGTGTGTCAGGTATACGGCTGCTTCTTGATAAATTCCTGAGCTGTAATGGTGACTGAGACATAGTCTCTGCCCTCAAGAGCTCCCTGTCTGTCAAAGGAGTCTGACAGGAGACAGATTGTTATAATCTATGGTGACAGGTGACATAAGCAGGAACAGAAAGAAGCACATGGGTAGGATCAGCAAATCATGCCTGGAGGAAGCAAGAGATAGTATTATATTATGGTCCTTCAACATGAGATGGGGTCATGAACAATATTAACTGGAAGTGTAGTTTTGTTATTGTAAACTAAGTCCTTTTTTTTTCTTTTTTTGCTGAAATTTTAGTTTTGAATGAATGACCATTTAGAAATTTGCTTTTTCCTCCATTGTCAATATTGTATGCCTTTACCTTCTCATTCCCTTCTCTACTCCCAAGACCACCCCTGCCCCCTATCCCCCCTACAAAATATCTTTGCTCTTTGAATCGCTGTGTCATATTACATCTGTGATTTACCTTCTGTGGCTTTGGGTACTACTGAATGGGAGGACTGGATCACATTCAGTTTACAGAACTCAGCAGAGGAGAACCAGTACCAGGAGCTGAGAGTGCTCTTTTCTAGGGAACTTTTTTTCTCTATGTTTGTGCTAAGTTGTCCGTCTTCTCGGTGGTCAGTGAATATGTTGTAGCATAGTATCCCTATTTGTTTCATGAGATCACTGTGCACACCAGGGTGATCTCTACAGAGAAGTATACAAAATATTGTTAATTTTGGACCACTTTAGCCATCTTAATAATTAACTTGAGGATGATATGGTTAGGTGATAACTTGCTGGTGGAGTAGCTTCTGAATACATCAACACTATCTTTGCTGATTAAAAATTCATTGTGCCTCAGCCACTCTGATTTGGACTTGTGTAGAGAATGAATAACAATAAAATGAATGAGCAAATGCTGTAAGGCAAAGTGATGTTTCAAGCAAAGTGTGTAAAACTGGTTTTACTTTGACCAAGAACAACTTAAATTTATATGGCTATATACTTTGTTGATGTCTCTGATTACATCAAACTTTTTTTTAACTACTGATTAAACTGATCATGGATGTAAATCAGATGACTTATTCGTAGGACATTTCTTTTCAGACAAAACTCTGTTGTTTAAAAAAAAATAGCAAAACTTTAAAATATGTAATTGTGCACTTAGTGTTTAGAACCCTACTGTTCCTTACTTGAGATATATACATATATATATATTTTTTTCCCCTCAAGATTATTCTAGATTTTTATCATATTCCATGGACTGAATTGTGTTCCCTTCCCAGTTCATATGTTAAAGCCCTAGCCCCCAATGTTGTTGTATATGGAAGTCAGGCTTTTAGGAGATTAAGGAAGGAGACATTAAAAAACTAGTTTCCTAAATCCAATAGAATTGATAACATTATAGGAAAAAGGCAGGAGGGAATCTCTTTCCATGTGCATAGTACACCTAGGGAAGGTCACTTGAGGACACAGTAGGAAGGTGGCATTTCGCATTTAGCAAGAGAGCCCTCACCAGGAACTGTATTGGCTGGCCCTTGATCTTGGACTTCTATGCCTTCAGAGCTTTAAGAAAATATTTCTGTTGTTTAAGCATCCCAGTATGTGGCATTTTATTTTGGCAGCCTGAACAAATAAATATACCATGTAATAAATGTGCCATTTTCCCCTCTTCTGTAGTCAGTTTAGGAATATTGCATTGCATGCCTTTTACTGAAAGGAGATAAGTAAGGCTGTGAGCTTGAGAAGATTGCAGGGCCAATAGGTTGATAGAAAGAAAAATATTCTCAAGTTTGTTCAAATTTGTCAGAAAGATGTTATATAATTTTTGCAAATCAGAAGTTGATAATGCAGACAAGATGGGTATAAATTTAAGGTATCTTGTTTCACAAACTTCAAATGCAAAACATAATGTTCTAAGATTTAGATTGTTTTGAAAGAAATGTTGGATAAATCCTCTGATCATGATTCCCAAGAGAATACACAAAGGATATAGTGAGTTTATCATGCTTTATGAATAAGTCTCGTATATTCACAAATATTCTGTTATCCATATAAAACTGTTTGTCTTAAATGTAACTCAAGAAAAGATAGTTTGATTTGCATATGATGATAAGCCTTAGCCCTTTTAGCTTCATTCCAAATACAAACAAAATTCATTTAGATATAATTTTGTTGGCCAGTTATGAAGGATATGTATCATTGTCCTGACCTCTATTATAGTTATACTCATGTATTTTTTTCTTGATATAAGTATGTATTTCCAGCAAAAAGGAAAAGAAAAAATAATCATTAGTCTTATTGGGGGTATTTATTGAAACTCTTCTAAAGTTGATATAAGACTCAAATTAGAGTTTGCATTTCTTTTTTTTTTTTTTTTTGTGGTACTGGGGATTGAACTCAGGGGCATTCTACCTCTGAGCTATACCCCCAGCCCTATTTTTTATTCTTTATTTTGAAACCAAGTCTCACTAAGTTGCAGAGTGCCTCACTAGGTAGCTGAGGCTGGCCTCAAACCCGGATCCTCCGGTCTCAGCCTCCCAAATGCTGCGATTACAAGCGTGCGCCACTACACCCGGCTTTTTAGAGTTTGCATTTCTACTATGACATTTTCATTATATAGTGGGGAAAAATAATAGAAATTGGGGACTGAATGAGCTCATCTTACTGTTTTTCCAATGTCCCCTGTGCCTAGGGAGCATGCTCATGACACCCTAGATAAACTGTTTAGCATCAAATATTAACTGGTTTGGAAATGTGGCTCCAAACTGAAGGAGAACATATAGGCTAGAGTTAGGCTGGGTGTTTTCACTTCTTACTGCCTTCTAAAGTAACCAGACTTGAAAAAATTAGAGTTTTAAAATTATACTGCAAAAAATTGAAATATAATTATATTCAGCGGGATAAAGTTTCTGAAATCCAAAGTGGGTTGATCTTTCTGGAGTCCATCCAGAAAAGAGGTAGTTTATTGTTGTCCTGGGGCTACTTCAGTGATAATTCACAAATGTAGACATTTTGTCATAAGGCTCAGTGGAACCCAGTGTTGAGATTAGAAAGGATTAACATTTATTGGACTGTACTATATGACAAGCCTGGGGCTGGAAGGTTTTCACAGATGGATGAAATAGCAAACCATCTATACCTTGATAGAAGGTTTTAAGTACTACATTAGGGGACAAAGCAGGGATTATGAAAGTGGAAAGAGTGGCTTCTACTTGGAATGGTTGAACAGAGGTTGTGGAGTCAAAGGTATAACAAAGGTCAAAAGGAATGGGAAGCAGTAGTAGTAAATGCAGGTGGGTTGGGCCAATTTGGGGAAAAAAATCTTGCAAAAGTAGTCTGTCTACTGTAATGTGCTGTTATGCTTAGCTGAAACCAAATGGTATCTAAAGTAGTGGAATGAAGCTGGCCAGTATCCTGTTCCTTAGTCACAACCCATTCTCACCACTCTTCCCTGGCCTGGAGTTGCTGGGTTTCCTGGGAGCCCCATCACTAATTGCAATTGCCATGAAATCAGAGGATGAGCTTGGCTGCCAGGTTCCAGGTAACACACTCACATACACACACACACACACACACACACACACACACTCTTCTCTGTGTGTGTGTGTGTATTTATTTATTTATTTCACCTGCTCTTGTATGCAGGAGGTATCTACGATATGTCTTTTGCTCCATCCTGTTCTGTGGGACAGCTTGGAATAGGATGGAGAACAATGGGCTCATGAAGAGCCTGTGCTCTAGACTTCCATCATGTCTCTGCCACTCACTGATGACATACAGGACTTACTCTATTCCTAACTCAGAGTCCTCACCTAGAAATTGGAAACAATATTCAGTTCATAGATTGTTGTAAATTTTAATGAGTTGATATTATTAAACATTTGGTATTTAATGAACACTGAATATAGGTAACCTGTTATTACTAAGAGGGTACTATGGCTCATCATACCTATAAAACATACGGTATTAATATGTATATAAACATAGTTGGTCTTACAACTTGTCTACCAGGTTGTAGGACTGTGTGGTATGGATGTGACAAGCTGTAAGTCATCTATCCAAATGAGATCTATGGAAATGTATATAAGCAGTTGTTCTCAAATGAGGGTGTTTTTACCGTCAGGATAATTGGCAATGTCTAAGATAGCTTTGCAACAACTAGGGGAGGAAAGCTATTAGCATCTAGTGGGTAGAGATGAGGGCTGGTGCTGGACATCCTACAATGCACAGGATTGTCCCCTCCCCGCTCCTGACAAAGAATTATCCAGGCCACTATGTCAGTAGAAAGAGGTTAAAAAAAACCTGGTATAGGGCTGGACATGGTGGTACAAACCTATAATTATAGTACTTGGGAAGGTTGCAGGTATGAGGCCAGCCTCAGCAACTTAGTGAGGCCCTTGCCTAACACACATGAGTCTCTGAGTTCAATTCCTAGTAATATATAAAAAAAAAAACCCTGGTATAGTGCTATTATAGCTTTATATCCTTCTTTAGCTCATTGTGGAGGGCATTAGAGATATTACTGGGTAGTTTCTAGCCCCCAGGGTACTGGTACAATGTCCAGAGAAGTTCAGAAGTGTCATAAGGTGATGAATAGAGGAAGGAGAAGGGTAGCAGCTAGAGAGATATTGGAAGACAGGTCCTGGTTGGAGTAAGGGAGAGAGTATTTGATAAATTTCTCCATGAAGAAAAGTTCAGGTTTCTTAGTGGCAATAGCATCAGAACCAATTTGCTTGGTGAAGATTTATAACATTAATAGGGCATTCCAGAAGTGGACCTTATGTTGCTGTTGAGGTTCTAAGGTGATTTCCGTAGGAAGGCTCCAGAGTCAGAACACCTTACATATAAATACTAACACAGGACTCAGAGCTGAGGAGACAAAATAAAGTGAGTTATCTTAGTCACTGTGTTCAGCAGGATCAAGATTACATCAAAGCCTCAGAGGAAAGAAAGTAGATGAGAGGCCATGATTCTGCTGATCTCTAGATTGTCTCTCCTAGACTTCCTGAGTCTGCACAAGGTTCTCATGCTATAGCTTTGGACACACCAGTGTTTAGAAGTGGCTGTCATCACAGCTTACCTGACTTCTCAGGATATAAATTATTATATGTCCATATTTTTATTAATTGCAAAATTAATGTATGTTTAGTGTAAAAAGTCTGAGAAGTGCAGAGAAACTTACAAAATTTAAATCCTCATGGTCCTAATTCCCGGTGATAAACATTGTTAATACCTTGGGCAATAGTATTTCAGAAGTTTCTCCTGTTGCATGCTTGCTTAGTGGAATGACTTCATATTTCGGATTTTTTGCTTCTACTTGTGAAGTTTTACTTGAAGAGAACCAACTAAAACAGACAGAAATAATAAGTTATGTCTACAAATAGTCCATAGAGATCTTTTATACTGACCAGAAAAGTTTAGTGGTAATTATTGCAGTTAGTTTTGCTTTATCTTCCTCATTGAGAAACAGCTTTGTCTTTCAATGATCATGTAAAGCAAGATTTTGGACGGATAATAACTCAATATGACTTTAATATGGAGTTAAATATGGAATTAAATATGTAGAAAACTTTGGATAACCAAGTTTTTACATCTTTTTTAAAATTTTAATTTGGATTTTCAAAATTTTCTGTATAGTTTAGTGGTGAAGAACAGTGTTTACTATCAGACTAGCCTCATACTAGTGCAGATGTATGGAATAGGTAAATTACTTAATCTAGGCTTTCATTTCCTTATCTGTAAACTGGAATTATGGCTATATGGCAAGTTTGTGCAAATTTTAATGGAATCTCATGCAATCATGTATATGAATCGTATGTGTAAACATTATGGTGGTTGTACATGATAACCTTTTAAAATGTCATAGCTAGAGTAATTATGTCCCAAAACATTGTTAGGGATTCATCATTCAGACTTTTCTTTAAAAAGAACTTGAGAGTGGCATTTCCCCCACATTTTCTGCTTATTTTTCCCTATCCCTTGGTTGGGTAAATAATGGGAAAAAATGCAAAATAGGATGTAAAACCTTGATTTCTGTGAGTAATACTGCTGTTGAACCATGTAACTATGACAATCCACTTATCTAACACAAAGGTTGAATTATGAAAGCTGATTCCTGTGAGTCATAGATATTTTATAACACCAAAATGTTCTAATAATTGAAAAGATACAAGCAAAACCCAGACACAAATATAGTATTTCTTTTCAGCCATCAGATATAGCTTAAAAAAATGACCCTTTATCCATATTTGGGTAAGTTTGGGTTTTAGATTAATAGACAAGCTCCAAACAGCGTATGTCATTTTGATTTTTGGGGGGCTTTTCAGTCTTCTACTTAACCAATTTCATAAAAAATTATTATGTTAATACATCATATTCTCCAACTAGCCACATCCTCATATATCCTCAACACCTAGGTATATTTATAATGCACAACTAGAAAATTAGTTATATCTTACTGAAAATATTTATAAATAGGTCTTGCATGGTAACTTTTTGTCAACTAAATATCACAGTGTTATTAGTATTGTTAAAATGTGCTCTCCAGACTGGTAGCATCAACCTTCTCTGGGAACTTATTAGAAATGCAAATTCTTGGGCTCTATTCCAGACTTCCTGAGTCAGAGATTCAGGGTAAGAGACCATTAATCTTATTTTGCAAAGCACTGCAGATAATTCTCGTGCAGGTGAAAGTCTGAAAAGCACTATATTCATAAGTGTACAAGGAAATGTGGTAGAGCTCATTCGTTCCTTCTGGCATTCTTCCCTGCAATTGCAGGAAAAAGTGAGTCAGAAGGCTGGCAATACCCTTTTACTTCTCAAACCTAGCCTATTTTATATAGAGATAGAAATCTATATATATCAAAATGTGTCTGTAAAGTTTTAAGGTCAATTTTAAAAATACTGGTGATAATAATACAAACATTATCAAGATCACTTTGGAGAAAAAATTCTAACAGAATCGATTTTTTGTTTTGCTTTGTTTTGTTTTTTTGTGGTACTGGGGATTGAACGAAGGGGCATTCTACCTCCAAGCTACACCCCCAGCCCTATTTTTTATTCTTTATTTTGAAACAGGGTCTCACTAAGTTGCAGAGGGCCTCACTGAATAGCTGAGGCTGGCCACAAACATGGATCCTCTGGTTTCAGCTTCCCAAGTACTGGCATAACAAGCATGCTTCACCACGCCTGGCTTCAAAATTGATTTTTTATATTAGTTTTTTGAATTGGTTTCAAGGTAACTTTTCAACTAACAAAATATGTCTTATTACTTTGCAATCATCTGTTTCTCACCAACTTTGACTACCTATCATATCTATCAGATTGGATTCTTAATGATTAACTTTCTAAAAATTAAGTTTGCCTGCACAGATTGATAATCTGCTAATGTAGGGGATAGTCTTAATTTATTTGAAGACTTTTTTATACTTTTATTGGTGCATTATAGTCTCATATCATAGACAGTTTTTAAAAGGGATTCCCGAGCCGGGCGTGGTGGCGCACACTTGTAATCCCAGCATTCGGGAGGCTGAGACCGGAGGATCCGGGTTCGAGGCCAGCCTCAGCTACCTAGTGAGGCACTCTGCAACTTAGTGAGACTCGGTTTCAAAATAAAGAATAAAAAATAGGGCTGGGGGTATAGCTCGGAGGTAGAATGCCCCTGAGTTCAATGCCCAGTACCGCAAAATAAATAAATAAATAAATAAGATAAAAGGGATTCCCAAAGTTGTTTTGATCAAGACCATCATTTGTAAAATAAGCTTATTTTGTGCTTTATAAAAATTAGGAATATTTATTTATAGTTGTACATAATATAATGTGAATTTGGCCATATCTCTGGTCTCCACCACAGTTCTAGAAGACTAATCTTTATATAAATCTTTCATAGGCTAACTTAAAAAAAAAAAAAGCCAGGCTCATTGACACATGCCTATAATCCTAGTACTTGGGAGGATGAGAGAGGAGGATCACAGATTTGAATCCAGCCTCAACAATTTATTGAGACCCTGTTTCAAAATAAAAAGAAAAATAAATAAAAAGGGCTGAGGGTGTAGGAGGGTGTAGCTTAGAGATAGAGTGCCCCTGGGTTCAGTCCCCCCAAAAAGAAATGAACACCATTCCTTTTATTCTTTGTTATATAATAAAAAGATATAGTCCATCCAATCATTAATGAGTTAGGTCAGAAAAAAATAGTATTGTTATAACTACATGTGTATTACTTTTTTTCTTTATGAATTGGAGGAGTTTTTCAGTTATGAAAGTTGGCTTGCTGTAAATCTTTCCTGGGTAGAAAACTTAATGCATGAAAAAGATTAATTATGTTTTACCCAACTATAACATCCCCTTGTGAGTTTTTGGCTGAGACTTTTTCCCGAGGTTTGCTTTATGACTTTGTTTTCCCAGCCAGCAGTTCAAAAGTAGAAATTGCATTTTTGCTTTCAAGAAGACTCTAAAGAAACCTCGAAATTGGTTTTCTGCCACTTTGCCAAACAAAAAAACCTTATTCCTGATTAAATTATTTTAGTTTATTATAATTGTTGAAGAACCGTCGTGCATTGTCTCAATAGTTTTGACATTTTCTTCCTTTCTTAGGAACACATGATTGGATACTAGAGTAGATTAACATGATCTTTTTTTTTTCTGCCTAAAAAATGAGGTGTTTTGTTAGACACATACATCATAAAGAGCGTAACATTATTGGAATAATCATAACCAGGAGTTCAGAAGCCATTTTACCTTTATCCTCCTTTAAACTCAGTGAAATGTTTGCTTCATATTAAGTAAAATGATTTTCGTGCAGCTACTTTATACATTCATTTTAACAAATGTCAAAATGAGGCTGGGGGTGTAGCTCCATGGTAGCTCATATAAACCCTGGATTCAATTCCTTGCACATCAAAACAAACAATAACAACAACACACATATACACACCAAATGTCAGAATATCTTACACTTTCTTCACGATAGGATCTCTCTCACATAATTCTAGAAACTACATGCCTACATGCATGATAGTTATACTTACTGAAATAAAGAACACTGAAAGAAATGCAACTTTGGGAAGACAGGAAATGAGAGTTCTTTTGTGAACTTGGTTGGTTTTAGGAGCTGCTAGACAATCAACTTGAGATTTGAGTAGATACTTAAAGACTCATGTATCCAAGTTTAGAATTCAGGGAATGAGTATGAACTCTGTTCCTCAATATGCCATACTCTTCTATGTCTCAGAGCCTTTGTCTAGTTAAATATTCTGTCTGAAAGATTTTTTTTCCTGTCAATCTATTCAAAGGGTTCTTATTTCCTGCATTTTCTTCACTATCTCAATATTGTTCATGTTCTTTTGTATTTGCAAACGTCACTTTTTCGTTCAAGAAGGACTGCTTCACTTATCTAGCCAAGGCCAGCATGATGCCTACCACTTAATAGATATTCAGTAAATACTTTGTTGAATGAATGAACAGGATCACGGTTTGCTTACAAGGAAAGACAAGGTGTTTGGGAATATTTAGGTCTTGAGTAAGGGGAAGAATGGTTACTATTCAGTAAGGACTTGTCGCATGTTAGGCATTAGGCAGCTTAATTTTGCAGACAAGGCAAAATGAAGGTTCAGCGAGCCTAAGTCGCTGAAAGTTACGCAGCTAGTACAACACAGCTATAGTTAAAGCTGGAGTGGTTTGACTCTACAGAAGTCAGAAGCCTTGTGCTGCAGTGCTGCACATCATTCAGTTTCCTCAACCTTCAGTGGTTTTGAAGAAGGTTCTGATAAATCCCATAGAATTGTCTAAAATACCACTGAGAAACCTTGCCAGTGCTATGTTCCAGGGATACTCACAAAGGACCAACAAGATGACCACACTGTGTATTCCTTAAAGAAAGGACAGACTGAATCTTTCCATGACCCTTTCTCACAAGGCTGCCACCCTACACAAAGTGCAGTGAAAAGAGGAAGAGAGAAAGGCCTTCTTGTAGGCAGGTCTCCTTGCTAGTAGCCACTGGAGAGGGAGCCAAACCTCCCTGATAGAGGTCCTATCTTCCTGACAGCCAGTGTGTGTGTGGGGCAAATGCTAAGAATAAAAGGGAAAAGTTAGGAGTTTCATCATTTTTGTTCATTAGAGATAAAAAATACTCTCTAATCCCCCCTTCTTTCTCCTACTTTTAGTGGGGAATAAACTCCTGAGAACAGAAACTGTACTTTGCTCTCATTTTAATGAACCCTTAGGCCTTTCACTTTGTCTTGTTAAACTAAATTCATCAACAAATGATAAATCTATGATGTAGTATTTATGGGTAAATAACAAGATGTGTCTTATGAGGAATTTCTTCAAATTGAACCTGCATATTTGGGGAACTGGCTATTTTTAGTCACTCCATTGTCAGAACTTGGGAAAGGACTGCTTCAGCGTGTTTTCCCTTATGTCAACTACACTTCTTCCTTTGGAGTACATAACTTAGTTCTAAGTGTTTTAGTTTAAGAATAATGAAAATTATTAATGTACAGACAGAAAGTTATACAGGGTTTTTTTTTTGGTGCGGTACTGGTGGGAGAGTAGTGGGGATTGAACCCCCAAGGGCATCTACCTCTAAGCTATACCCATAGCCCTTTTTATTTTGAAACAGTATCTCAACCAAATTGCTGAAGCTGATTTTAACACTGTTGGCCTCCCAAGTACTGGGATTATAGGTGTGTGCCACCATGCCTGGCTTTATACAACATTTTGTTGAGTTATTCTGTACTAATATAAACAAGTTTATTATAGAAGTAGGAAAATTCAAGTCATTATTTAAAAATAAAAATAAAATTCTATAAGAACTGGATAAAAGTAAACCATATACATACAAGAACTGTTTTCTGATGCTGCAAAGGTAATAAATTATTTTCAAAGGTGGTAATATGTCTTTCCTAAATAATCATTTGGGAAGAACATACTTTGGGATTATTTGGAATTAACTCATAGAGCGTTTAAACAAGTATTCAATTACTAAAAGCTTCTCAGATGGATTCTAGACCAGTGGACCACTTTGCATACTTGTCATTAGGCATTTTTTTCCTCTAAAGTAACTCTGATAACTTTAATGACAACGCTGATCAAATTCTGAATAATCCTTGGACTCTAAAATTATGCTGTGGCTGAGATTTTGAGTGGAACAAATGAGCTAAGCAGGCTAAGCAGGTAATGAAGCAAGCTGACTGAAAACCTGTGCATAAAGGAAAAGTGGCGATAACAATTATTTCTCAGTATGAATAGTAGAAAAATTACAGTCTCTGACAATCATTTTATGTTATATATTGTGATGTTTTGTTAATTATTCCCTCTTAGGATTGATTATATGTGGGGCTGTGCCTTCAAAATAGAAGCTGTAAAATCTCTTGAGATGTTCAGAAATTCATCAGTTTCAGGCGTTAAATCTTTGTTGTGAGACAGTTTCTTATAGTCTATATTTAAATTTTGCTCCGTCTGTTATTTCTTCCTTCAGCTATTATACAAGATGTTTACTACCACCCGTTTGACCAGGGGCATGGGCAAAACTTTTATTTCCACTAGCTGAATTCTCAATTTGGATCTCCATTACATTGGCTCTTGCTTAGAAATAAGTATATTGTACCTGAGTTGTCCTGCATTTAAGGGAGAAGTAATGATGAAAATAATGGTTTAAAAATGAAAATGTTGCATTAAAAATATAACATATCTTAGTCTATATGGAAGAAAGAACTCTTGTTATTTGAATTTTCACTGTTGGGAAGGTATACAGGGATAGAATAAGGTTGTTCTTCATGATGTTTATTCTTTAGGTGGTGGTCTTCCTGGAGAATCAATGTGAATCAAAGTGAGATGTTAATTTAAATCACATTCCTAATCACTGACTTATTTGCTTGATCTCTAATTTGAAATATCTCCCTCTACTCTATAAAGCCCTTTAAAAGAATAACTTTAGAAAGAATGCACAGCATCCCAAAGAGATTTGGCAGCAATTGATTGGCATAATAAATAATGGCCATCTGCACCCTGTGGCAGTCCACCAAGAAGTGCGATTAGTCCCCTGTGGTCCCGGGTAGGCGATGGGTTGGTTGTCTTCATCCTGTGAACAAAGGAGATGCTGTTTGTTTGCTCCTTTATTCACTTTATTTTAAATGGCTGGTTTTGTGAAGCAAAATTAATTCCATGACTTAGGTTTTAACATTTTTAAGCTGTAATTAGGTTTTTTTCAGTTTGTTTTATAGCTTTTACCTACTATTATGCCTACTCATGTGCAAAGATGAAGGATTTACTAGAACATACTGTTTTCATAAAAGTAGAAAATACTGTAATAAAGGCTTGATTCTGGAGATTCTTTGTTTTTAAATGATTTGCTTATATTTTGTAGGAAAATTGACAGAGTTACTGTGGGAAAACGGAATATTTATCATACATTATCTAGTGAAAATAAATGGTTTGGAGACTGAAGAATGAGTCATTTTTTTTCAAGTTATAGATTATGTAAAGGTGATACAAAATTGGTTCACAATTCTGCCAGCTATATAAAGACATAATATTTTATTACAACTTGAAATTTTTATTGTGATTTTGTTTTTTTGACACAACTGAATATGCAAAATGTGAAGCTTTAACTTAAGCTATTATCTAGTAAAACCAGGGAATGTAGAGCAATCTATAATTCAGTCATTTGAAACAAAGAATATAAACCTTTAGAAATAAACAAAGAATCTGTTAGGACTAGAACTTGAATTTAAAAACTTGAAATAGGATGTATAACCAATTGTTTCAGTTAATTAAAATTGAAGATTGTATGATAATCTCTGAATCTGGAAGAAGGATATGCAGTGCTTTAAATAAATTACTCTATTTTAGAAGGAAGTTAATTTGTTAGGAAAGACACAACTTTTCACATTGGACAGATGCAGGTTCAAACATTACTTTTTCCCCTTGCTGCCAGGATAACCTCTGTCTCAGAACCACAAAGCTCTCACAAAGTGTCAGCAATCCCACAACTATCACTATTTCATTGGAAAGACTCATATAATTTAATATAAAACTAAAGACTAAAATTTATTATAGCAGAAGATTGATGCAGAAACAGTAGGAACCTTAAAACTTGAGCCACGACACGGGCTTTCTTGTCCTCATTTATACAGGGATGTATAGCCTTGTCTTCCTGTCTACAAACTGCAGGGACATGTATGATGTCATTGCTCAAGAAAAGCCATTTGAGTCTTGTAGTCTAACATTCTTCCAGAGAGCTACTCGCTTAGCTGCTATATGACCAACCACCGTGAGGAGCCTAACCAGGCACTGAGTAGATAGCATGAATGTTCTTCATGTTTGCTTGAAACATGATGATAGCTTGGTTCATCTTGACCACTACTTCAGCAGTATGGACTGACATTACCCAGTAAGTTTTGAACATTGCAGTAGTTTAATTCTCAGTTTGACCAAGAGTCCTCAACAGGAATACAGAGGTCAACAGAAACTGAGTGAAACAGACCTGCTCTGTCAACTCTTTTTGTCACACAGTTACTGTGAAAGTTAAAAGGGTAGAATGGTCCCCAAAACCGCTTTTATTATGATTCTTCTATCCTAGTTAACCTTCTGACTATCTGCATTGTAGAATCTGGGAAGCACAAAACAATTCACTGGAGCTGCAGAGGAAAACATCAGAATGCTGGAATTTGTTTTTGTCCATATCCTTTTAGGTTTCTTTTATTTTTGAAAGGTAGTTTTGCCACATGTACTTTTTTTTTTTTAATATACACTTGAAAATGTTCTGTCATTTCCTCTGAACTCCGTGGTTTTAGAGGAGAAATCTGTCATTTGAATTGGTTTTCTGCTATAGGTAATATGCCTTTTTTCTTTGGCTATTTTAAAGACCTGTTTGTCTTTAATTTTCCCAAGCTTGGATATGTTGTATCTTGCCTTGAATTTATTTGGGTTTATCCTATTTAAGGCTCTGTTAGCTTCTTGAAGTTGTAGATTTGTATCTTTGGCCAAATTTGGGGAATTTCAGTTATTATTTCTTTGGATACTCTTCCAGCTTTACTTTTTCTCCTCTCTCTTTGGAGCTCTGATGATACAAATGTTGGATCTTTTGTTTGTTCCACAGGTCCCTGAGGCTCTTCATTTTTTTCCTCCCCAAACTGCTTTTTCCTCCTTGTATAGAATGGGTGAATTCTATTAACCTATCCTTAAGTTAGTGGTTCTGCCCTCTGTTATCTTCAATTTACTATTAAGCCCATTCAACAAAGTTTTAAAATTTCTGTGTTTAGTTCAGTAATTCCTACTTGGTTCTTTAAAACAAACAAACAAACAAACAACAACAACAAAAACCACACACATATTTCCATGGCTGAAGTAAACTGTTTTCTTTTTTCTCAAAAGAATTTTTAAGTGATTATTGTGCGTATTTGTGGTTGCTTTTAAATCTTTGTCAGATCCAGCATCTGATCTGTCTCAGTATTGCTATCCACTGTCTTTCTCATTCAGATTGTGATTTTCTTGGCTCTGGATTTAAAAAAATCATACCTGAGAACATATAATCTATTATGTTTGGAGATGTTGGGTCCTACTTATATCTATTATGTTTGGAGGACATTTGCAGGGCAGTCACCTTGTTTAGGTTTAACATTCAAATTGTGGCCTTATTTAGTGGGGCTGTGGTTTCAATGATGATTTAATATTCAGAGACTTTGTGCTATTATTTGTTTTGCTGGTTTATTTGGTGGCACTAGGCTTTCAACTTGTTCCTTTTAGTGCTGCCTGGGGGTGGAGAGGGGTGGATGGAATTGCCCAGGGTGGTCTGCTGGGTTTCAGGCCTAAGGGTTGTTTGATGCTTGTTTGGTAGAATTCCCCTGACATTGGGGAACCTGGGCTGGGTGCTTGTTGTGGTTGGATTATCTTTAGCAGTGAGTCCCACCCCTCTTGATGTCTGGTGCAAGGGAGGGAGACACAAGTCCATAAATATTAAGAGCCTTCCAGGCTGGGTTGCATCTTATAGCAGTATTACCCTTTCTAGTGTACCAGTCTCCTTGATATTTCTTGTTTCTGGAGAGGGATATCAGGTCCACAGGAACAAAGGGCTTCACAGGCTTGGTTAGTTTTAGGGCTGGGGTCCTCATCTGTTGCTTCTGGGCCACTATAGTATTTCTTCACTATAGTATTTCTCAGTCCCAGCTGAGAAAGAGAGTGCTCCCACTGGTTTATTGTTTGCTGGACTCCCACTCAGTCCCTTACAGGTGTAGGGCTCACCTGGTGTTGTGGAGGACTCCATTTAACCCAGGAGAAAGTGGACCTATCTAGTCTGCTTTCTTATTGCCTGGTTGGGAGTCAAGCAATTTCTTATTTGCATTTTTTTCAAAAGAGAAAAAGAAGGCAAAAGAGGCAAATATCAAATCAATTAATTTTATTTGCAGTTTTAGGGCTAGAATGGAAGGTGTTTGAGGCTTAAAGTATAATGAATCTTTTGAATAAATTTTCAAGTTTCTGTTAAATCAGTTTATATGAGTTAAATATGTTCTCTCCATGGTAGTACTCGTTGTGCTTTGTTTATAATGTGTGTCATTAAGAGACTGTAAGGAAGATAAGTAAAAATTCACTCTAATGTAAGAAATTAATTTGGAAATAACCCGATGTCTTAGTTATGAATTTTAGGTATCAGTTTTGTTTGAGGAATATTTTCCCTTTAATTTACCTTGAAATACACTTAAATCAATAATACTTGATGTCTAACCATCTTCTTTTAACTTTTGTTTATATTAACTAGTTAATTTCTGAAAGCCAAGAGTTTTTCTAAGGAATAAGAAAGAAGGTTTGAGTTAGCAAATGGAATTTTCATGATGTTCCCCTGTAGAATATGAGTAAGGTTGGAATAACTGTTAAGGGACCTTCTACTCCTCTGTGTTGCTTTCTTTAAACTTTTATTCTTTTTATTTTGAAGTTCTTGTATGAAATGTGAAAAATAACCGAATTAAATTCATTTCTTATCACTGAATTTGAATAAGTATTACTATTTTCTTATATAATTATAATTTTTCCTACAACTATACAATTTATGTAGATTTATCACATTAATAAATGTAACATTGAGACTAAATTCCATCACTTCTAAGAAAATAGAATTAATGAGAATATTGAATTTAATTGGTCAGATTTCACATATAGGCAACTTTTAGGTTTTCTGAGTATTTAAGCAATTCATTGTTAAAAACCTGTTACCTCTGGATGATTTTTATGAGATATTGAAAGTGTTCTAGCATAATTTGTAATTGTGATTTTTATTTTACCAACTTCCACCTGCAGGTGTTCTCATCTTGGACCTTTTGTTGTTGTTGGACTAGTCCAGAGAAGGCTTCTCTGCCCAAATCACTATAAGAACTACCAGGGATGAACACACCTCTTATCCTCTTAATTGATGAAATTCAGGAGTTCCTATATAAATACTCACTAGATAGGCTAATTCTGAGGCACATGGCTGGTGTCATTTTCCACAGTTTGTGTCTCACTCAGGTTGTTGACTTCATAGCATACCTTTACTTACCTTTATTCATTTGTATTTTTACATGTATTTATAATCTAATTTCTTCTATTACTTTTCTACTTCCTTGCTTCTATTTCTTGAATTTCTCACATTAATGACTTGCACCTGAATCCTTGTCTTAGGATCTCCTTCTAGAAGAGCCCAAATTAAGAGAGAGCCAGTGTTCCTTCACACCCAGAAGTTACTAGAACCAGGTTCAACTGTCTTAGCCAGGTCTCCACAGGGCAATGAGTCCTATCTCACCTTCCATAATATTTTATGAACTACTCATTTTTCACACCCTTAAACAGAAAGTAAGTTGATTATAGCAACAAAGTATTTGATAATGACATAATCATCTAAAATGGTGTTAATACAATTATATCAAGATCACTCACTGAACTGAACTGGAGAGGGAGGGAGGGTGAGGGAGCGGGGTGGGAATTGGGGAAAGGGTCAGATGAGAAATGTGTGCACATTTGTCTATATCAATTTGTACCTAACAAAAATGTATATATACAAAGCACGAATTATTACAATAAAAAAAATAAAATAAGAAAAAAAAAATAAATAAAATGGTGTTAATAAAAATGTCCAGAAAAAATTTAGAGAAACTGAAATATATTAGCTGAAGATTAAAGATTTTGGTGGCTATTTGAAGAAAAGAAATCACAATGTACCTTCTAATTGGCCTCTCTAAATAAGATTTAATCTTATTAGTTGATTTAGGAACAAGATTAAAAATAAAATATTAAGTAATAATTAAAGAGCAGTTACCTACAGAAAAAAATTGCCTTTACATTTTATTTCTTGTGTTCTAGTTTCTTATACCCGCTTGTAATGCAATGATTTATTGACATTATAATGCAACACTAAAATACATATCATTAAAGTAATAATTATGCAGTTTCTGTTTATTACCAGCCCTAAGGCTTTAAAGATCATTATTATGTTAAGCAATGTTTCTGAAGATTATCTATGGTTTTATCATTATGAAGCAACGTTTGAAAAAGTTGTAAGACCCCTAGTTCTTTGATGGGTTATTATGGGTATGTGGTTGCTATTCCTTGTGAATTTTATGTTTGAACTGTAGCTTTGACCAATAACCTTCATTACATAATGTTTACTGATTTGTAAAAAAATTAAAATATCGAGTATTAACATTAGCTTTATGGCAGCTGAATTTTCTACTTATAGTAACACTAATAAGATTTATCAAAGATGCCTTCAACACATCTCAATTTCTCAAACTTCTCTCACAAAACTGGAATATACTACTTAAAAAGTCAGTGAAACTCTAAGTTCTTTTTTTTTTAAATTCAGTTAGGAATGTCTGTTTTACTACTAGTCATTCTAGAAAAATCACTATTTTCTCATTAACAATGACCAAATGAGCAGGACATGGCTGAGCATGCCTTTTAATCCCAGTACTTGGGAGGCTAAGACAAGAGGATCTCAGGTTCAAGGCCATCCTCAGCAATGTAGTGAGACCCCGTTTCAAAAAAAATAAATAAAGTAGGATTAGGGGTGTAGTCCAGAGGTAGAATTCCTGTGGGTTCAGCCTTCTACAAAAACAAAAAAGAAACAAGATGAAATGAATTGCTACATTTTAGAAAAAGAAAAAATATTTGTATTCCCTGGATCATGATTAGTAATTCAATCAATATACTGGGATAAGATATATTAGTAAAATATATTTATGTTACTAACTAATGAAATAAAATTTGAAGATTATAATAACACTTTCATTACTTGATGGAACATATAAACAAAAAAGTTGGGATAAGATATACATGCATTTTATTTACATCAATCACAATATATTGTTACTTGTTATAATCTTACCATACATATGCACAGATATATTTAGTGCCCACTATATGTATTTCAGAAATGTTAGAAAGAACTGTACATTAAAAACAATACAAGAAATGGTAGACATTTAACCTCAGAAAAGCTGACCTTCAAAAGGATTCTTTTTTCTTCAAATATCTGTTATATAGTAACAGAGGAGATGCATCTGTTATATAGTAGCTAGAGGAGACACATCCTTTGTATCTCTATCTAGCACTAGAACCCACTGACAGAATAAAAAGCCTTGTAAGAATTGGAACAATTCACCTTAACTTGGCTTGCTGATGAGATAGTCTGTCCCCATCACAGATGTTTTAGTGATTTTTACATTACTCAAAGTCAAGATTCTCCTCTGGTGGGAAGATAGCAGTCTTCAGTAATGGTTTGTGAGGTGAGGGGATGACTGATGACTGTCAGGGCTTCCGTATTTCCCAGCCCAAGTTGACTCTAGCTCTTCTCTCCTTTGCTTAAGATGATTAAATTCTCAGGGTTTCTACATTAACCTTCCAGTTCTATAATCCAATGGGGGGAAAAAAACATTTAGGAATCCATTTTGTATTTGATACAACAATCCTAGATCTAAATGGAAGTTTAGATCTGTGAAACCTTTCACTTCTAGGGTAGCTCTGCAGTTTGCCATGAATCAGCTTTCTGGAAATATGACACTCATTTTCATATATTATAGATGAACATCTAGAATGAAAAGTACATGATATTTATTCAGGCCACGGACACAGGCTCTCTTGTTTGATTCTCCTCTTTAGTAGCCCAATATGATATTCTTATGTATACAATTTAGACTGAGAAAATTATTGCATTGTTTATATGTAATATTCCTCGATTGATCTCTTTACAGTAAAAGCACAGCATTCTATTAGAATGCCAGAACAGGAGACAGGTCAGGTTCTTATCACAGCTCTGTCACTTTGTACCCTTTGATCATAAGCAAGATTTTAACTTCTCCAAGTTTTCCCATCTGAAAAATATAGATAAGAATGCTTATCCTGAAAATATAATGGGGATTTTTCAGAGGTTCAACAAGCAAGCATATGTTAGAACATGTTATAAACATGTCCCCAACTAGACATGGAGACACACGCCTGTAATCCCAGTTCTCGGGAAGCTAAGACAGAAGGATTGCAGGTCAAGGACAGCCTCAGCAACATAGTGAGATTTTCAGCAACCTAGTGAGACTCTGTTTCAAAACAATCAATAAATGAATAAATTAGTAAGTCTGGGGGTGTAGCTCAGAATGTCCCTGGGTTCAATCCCCAGTACCATAAAAACTGTGTCTGACCCTACTTAACTATAAAAATTTTGGATTTTAGACAAGTAAAAATAGTTGCCTTTGTCTTTACTGTAGGCTGACATCATGCTTTTAGCAATTCTAAAAATTATTTTGCTTACTTGAAGAAATGCATCACTTTCTAATACATATATATATTCAGATCTTAGCACTATCCTCCATTCTTTCCAAGTAGAATCCCATTTAGACTAAAGAATTTAATGTATAAATATATCTATTTTGGGAGGTTTACAGAGAATTGGTTAATGGAGAAAAGTAGTCATTGATTACTTTTACCATGATGATAATGCATTATTCATGAGTTAACATATGAAATGGAATCATAATATTAAAGACATCAGGAGTCTATCAGTTCTGTTGTAGTTTCAACACCAAGCAAGTTTAATTATTAGAGTTTTGGACATAAATCTGTGGCTATTGATGGTTACAAATCACTAGCAAGCAGATGGTTGGTCTGAACCACTTAGTTTCCATTGTCTGAAGTGGAGGAGCTTGCAAAATCAAATACCTCTCCTGCCTGCCAGACTACATTTTTTTTTGATGAATAACATTTGACAATATATGGAAGGTGGGGTAGAATTAAACCAAGAAGTCCTACTAAAACAAAAAGTATTGCTTTTGTGTTTTTCATTTAAAAATGTTTTATATACATTAAAATTTTCATAAGTTTTACATGCATATTTCAATGAAACATCAAGAAATGGAAGGGCTGAGTGTAGCTAAGTAGTTGAGCATGCCCTAGATTTGATCCCCAGCACAAGGGAGGAAGGAAGAAATTGAAGATTGTCGTGATCCCCCAAATTTCTTCTTTCCCCTTTGCAGTCAATCTTCTGTTGCCATTTCTTTGATTTCTACCACTATAGTTAGCCTTCTCTAGGATTTTATATGTGTAAAGTGTGTCCAGCTTTATTAGCCCAGAAAAAATGTTTTTCAAATGCTCTATTGTAGTAAGTTCCTTTTCATTGTCTAATAGTATTCAGTTGTCTGTCATATCAAAATTTGCTTATCAAGTATCCTTTTGCTGGACACAGGAATTGTTTTTAGTTTTTAGCTATTGTAAATAAGCTGCTTCAAACATTTTGGGGGTGGGGTTTCAGGGGTCAAAACCAGTGGCATTCTACTTCTTTTTTTTTTTTTTTTTGTGGTACTGGGGATTGAACCCGGGGGCATTCTACCTCCGAGCTACACCCCCAGCCCTATTTTTTATTCTTTATTTTGAAACCGGTCTCACTAAGTTGCTGAGTGCCTCACTAGGTAGCTGAGGCTGGCCGCGAACCCGGATCCTCCGGTCTCAGTCTCCCAAATGCTGGGATTACAAGCGTGCGCCACCACGCCCGGCTTGGCATTCTACTTCTAAGCTACACCTCAGCTCTTTTTATTTTTTGTTTTGAAACAATGTCTTGCTAGGTGGCTGAAAGTGTCACTACATTGCTGAGGCTGTCCTTGGACCTGCAGTCCTCCAGTTTTAGCCTCCCAAGTACTGGGATTACCAGTGTAACACCATGTCCAGCCTGCTTCACATTTTTTTTTTCCAGAGACATAGGGATTTATTTAGGAAAGTAAGAAATATACATTTCAAAGGAGAATTCAAGGCACCTCAAAGGAGAGAGGCTTCAAACATTTGATGATGATAATCTCTTTGTAGAGATTTTTCATTTCTATTGGGTAAATACTTAGGATTATAATCTCTAAGTCACAAAGTGTGTGTTTGCCTTTATAAGAAACTTCCAAATTGTTTTCCAAAATAGCCACATCATTTTGTATTCTCACCAGTAATGTGTGAGGACTCCAGTTGCTCTACATCCTCACAATCTTATAATGATAATCTTTTTAATTTTAGTATTCTGGGCTGGGGGTGTAGATCAGGGGTGGAACACTTGTCTTGCATGCGCAAGCCCTGGGTTCCATCCCCAGTACCACAGACACACATCAACAATAATCTAGCATTCTAGATTATTATTACAAAATGCTATCTCATTGTGTTTATTTGTATGATGCAGATGACTAGCAATTTTATACATCTTTTGATGTGCTTATTGGCTATTTATCCATCCTTTGTTTTTTACACAATATCTTAAAATTAGGTTCTTTTGTTACTGAGATCTGAGTTTCTGTATGGTCTACATACAAATTTGTGTTCAGATGTAAGTATTGCAAAACTATTCTCCCAGATTTTAGTTTGCCTTTTCATTTTTTAAATGATGCTTTTGGAAAAATAAGTGTTTGTAATTTTGACTAAGTCCAATTTTCATTTTTCTCTTTTATAGTTACTGCTTTTTTTGCCTAAGAAATATTTGCTTACTCACTTGGTTGTGAAGACATTCTCCTATTTTCTTCTGGACCTTTATAGATTTACCTTAATATTTAGATTGAAAGACTGTACCCATAAACTACTGCATTTTTAAACCAATATTCTCCCTTTGTTGACCCATCTGTTAGAGTATGGTAGTTGAATGTTTGCCACATGCTGTTTTGGCAGACAAAGTCCTTCAAGTGGCTGTCCAGGACCTTTAAACCATAGTTACGGTGGATTTTTACATCAAGGTGTTTGATTACTTGTTATAACTCACACTATAGATCATAATTATATTTCAGTCTGTGAGGGAAAATTATAGCCTAATAAACCTAATTCATTAACAAAATATTTCACATTAGTTTCCCCTTCCTCTTCTTTCCTCCCCCTCTCCTTTTTTTTTCCCCAGTTTTCTTTCTGCCCCTCTTTCCATTCTCCTCTCTCCCTTTTCCTTGCTGATTTTTTTTCTTCCTTCTTCAAGAAAAAAATCAGTTTGCCTTTCTAACATTGTTATTGTGTGTTTCAACAGCTGAGAATTTTTGTATGCTAAAATATTTCCTGAGTAGTAATCAGTTCTTGAAATCAGATAATGGAATGCTCTTTCATAATGGCATATTTGCATCACTGGTCTTGTATACCTAGTGATAGTGTAATCGATGTTGGTGCTTTATTATACCAAAGAAAATTACTAGAGAAATATACAGGACTACATGCACTGTCATAGAAAGCTGTAATTCATGACTGGCTTATATCGTTTTAAAAAAATAGATCTTAGTAATAACTTGTATAGAAAAATAATTATCAGATTAAGTGAGAATTGGAAATTTTGTATTGTAAAAATCAAACTCCTTCATGTTCTTATGGCAAAACTTTTTTTTTTTTTTAAATAATAAATAACATAGCCAAAGCTTTATGGTAGGTAGAAAGTACATGCTATGTTCTAGTTACAGGGATACTATCGTTTTGAAGCTTGGGATTTCTGGTAGAAATTTGCTATAATGTAGATTTTAATATCCTATTGTGTAATAACATTTTTTGAATGTTTATAGCATCTTGAGGTTATAACTTCTTAGTCTGCTGTTGATTGGTTTGAATGAAATACTCTTTTTAGTTCTATTTTCTACTGCCTCAAATGCATTTTACAGGAAATGTACTTTCATTTTTTCTTTTCTTTTTTCTTTTCTTTTTTTTTTGCTTTAGGATAAGAAATGGATTCTCAATCATGAAGATGTCGCCCTGGGAGAATTACTAGGCAAGGTATGTAATCAACTGACCTAAATAACCCTAAATCCTTATATTTACTGTGAAAACTTCAGATACTTTTTTCTTGAAAACTTTTCTTATATTCTAGCACACAGCAAGGCACATTACACATTAATCTGAAGAACTGAATACCGCATTTGCTATAAACACAGTGATGTTCTCTGAAATAGAGGTGTGAAAATCTTAGAAAAGTTTACAGATGATTTTTCTCTTTTAAAAATAGTGTATGTAAGCTGGGTGTGGTGGCGCATGCTTGTAATCCCAGCATTTGGGAGGCTGAGACTGGAGGATCCCGGTTCTCGGCCAGCCTCAGCTGCTTAGTGAGGCCCTCCGTAATTTAGTAAGACCCTGTTTCAAAATAAAGAATAAAAAAATAGGGCTGGGGGGTGTAGCTCAGAGGTACAATGCTCCCAGGTTCCATCTCCAGTATCGAAAAAAAAAATAGTGTATATATGTTTTCCTCTGGAAGGACCAAAAGCCGTAATGATTGTATTACAGTGTAATAAAATCCAAACTATTGAGCTGAGTTTTGAAAAGAAACTATGAGGTAATAAAAGTTTAAATAAACACCTAATGTTCTTATTTTGTTTTTGGTTATATGTGATAGTTCAAAAAAAGTAAAGTTAGGATTTTATTCTTCCTCATGATTTAGGACTGTTTGTAGAATTATAGTATATACCAACATTGAGCATAGTATTTCAATAAAAATAATGTGGACAAGACATATTTCTTTTTTTTTTTTTTTTTTTTTTTTTTTGCGGTACTACGGATTGAACTCAGGAGTATTCTATCTCTGAGCTACACCCCCAGTCCTATTTTTTTTTTATTCTTTATTTTGAAACTGAGTCTCACTAAGTTGCGGAGTGCCTCACTAGGTAGCTGAGGCTGGCTGCGAACCCGAATCCTCCGGTCTCAGCCTCCCGAATGCTGGGATTACAAGGGTGCGCCACCACGCTCAGCTGACAAGACATATTTCAATCTAAATATCCACTTTATAACTAGCTCTATTAGTGGTCAGAGAGGGTAGTTCTTTATAGTGAAAGTTCCTTTTCTTCCAATCTAGTTGGAAGTTTCTTCTAACCCATAGGCCATATTAAAATATAATGTCTAGCAATTAAAAACAGATATTTGATAATTAATAAATTATACTATTTGCAAGTTTTTAAAATAATGGAGTTAATTTATAATTGAGTTCTGATGGGTAACCAGCAATTTCTTTGTCGATGACTTAATTAGGGATATTTCCATATGAAAGTTTGAGTTCAGTTTTGTTTCTAGTGTACTTTGAAAAACAGTAAAATCCAGATGTCCTTGGAAAACTGTCATGCATAATTTATGAATGATCAGTACTAGACATAATTCAGGCACAAATTTTTACGTAAAGTATTAAATGGTTATCCATTAGTTTTTGTTTGAGAGTAAACTTGATGAATTGACTTTTTCCCTATTTAAAAAAAATTACTTTATTGGTGCATTGCAGTTACACATCATAAGGTCAGTGTGATAAAATAAGTGCACAATACCTAGTTCTTTGTATATTTTCCTTCCAATACTCCTATCTCTCTACCCTTGTTAGTGAAATTGGTAATAATACCTTCACATAATGCCATAGTACTATTTGAACTGTTTTCTTCTTCAATTCTTCTGTCCATAACTCTCTCCCCTGATCCTCATCCCATACTCTTTAGGTCTCTCTCCACATTATTTAAAGTCTCTTGTGCTTCCTATTTCCTCTCTAATGTCCACATGTGATAGAAAATATACAACTCTTGACTTCCTGAAACTGGCTGATCTCACTTAGCATAATATTCTCTGAGTTTATCCTGCAAATCTCCAAATGACATAATTTATTCTTTATGGCTGAATAGAATTTAGTGTGTGTGTGTGTGTGTGTGTGTGTGTGTGTGTGTGTGTGTAATCATTCACATTTTCTTTATCCATTCACCTATTGATGGACACCTGGGTTGGTGCCATAATTTGGCTATTGTGAATTGTGCTGCTATAAACATGGATATGCATGTATAACTACTATTGTGACTTTAATTCTTTTGGAAATATACTGAGGAGTGGTATAGCTGGGTCATATGGTGGTTCCATTCCTAGTCTCTTGAGGAACCTCCATATTGATCTCCATAGTGGTTGTACTAATTTACAATTCCACCAACAGTGTATAAGAGTTCCTATTTCCCCATCTCCTCATCAGTATTTATTATTGTTTGTATTCTTGATGATTGCCATTCATTTTTGTGTATGTGGGGGGGGAGGGGACTGAACATTGATCCCAGGGGCATTCTACCTCTGAGCTACAACCCTGCCCTATTTTACTTTTTATTTTTGAACAGGGTCTCATTAAGTTGTATAGGACCTCATTAAGTTGCTGAGGCTGGCTGTGAACCTATGATCCACCTGTCTCAGTTTACCAAGTACTGGGATTATAGGTGTGTGCTACCACACCTAACTTATGATTGCCATTCTAGCTGGAGTTAGGTGTAGTTTTGATTTGCATTTTGATTCTAACTGGAGTTACGTGGAGTTTTGATTTACAGTTTCATTTCCTGGATTGCTAGTGATGTTGAATATTTTTTTCCATACATTTATTAGCCAATTGTATTTCTTTTGGGAAACATCTATTAAATTCATTTCCTTTTATTGAGTTGGTTTTTGTTGTTGTTGTTTAGTATTAAGTGTTTTGGGTTCTTTATGTATTCTAGATATTAGTCTTCTGTCAGAGGAGTAGCTGGCAAAAATTTTCTCCCATTCTGTAGGTTCTCTGTTTAGTCTCTTGATTGTTTACTTTCTGCTCAGGAAATAAAACCGAGAATCATGAAATGAGATGGCATCAGATCAAATCCCCCCCCTTCTTCTTTTTTTTTTTTTAATCACTAATGTATGTAAGAAAGTAAATCCTTACTGAAGTAA
The DNA here is from genome assembly GCA_004027655.1 of Graphiurus murinus. Lineage (NCBI taxonomy): Eukaryota > Metazoa > Chordata > Mammalia > Rodentia > Gliridae > Graphiurus > Graphiurus murinus. The sequence goes on from PVLC010004297.1 coordinate 45,378, forward strand.
TCTACTTTTCAGGATTTTATCACTTATTTTAAAATATTTTTTCCAGCCTGGCATGGTGACTCGCACTTGTAATCCCAGTGCTTGGGAGGCTGAGTCAGGAGGATCACAGGTTCACAGCCAGCATCAGCAACTTAGTGAGGCCCTCTGAACCTTAGCGAGACTCTGTTTCAAAATAAAAAATAAAATAGGGTAGGGGGCTTGTAGCTCTGTTGCATAATGCCTCTGGGTTCAATCCCCAGTACTACAAAACACAAATATATATATTTGGGGTTGGGGAGAGATAGGTGTGGGGACTAATGGGTGTGCTATCAGTTAAAGTTGCAGTTAAGAAAAAAATTCAGATCAGCCTTATTAAAATGGTTACTTTTGAATAAATGCTTGAAGGACCTGAGCAGTTTAGCTATGCAGACATTTGAGGAAGATAGTTTTAACCAAAGGAAATACAAGTGCAAGATTCCTTTTGAGGAGCAAAGGACAGTTTGGTTGTAATGGAATAAGATTTTGAGTGGAAGTTAACATGATCTTTTTATAAAGGTCTCACTGCCTATTAAAATAGGCTGATGGACAGGTTAGGACAGTTGCACTTACTAAAAGATGGTGATAGAGCTGGGTGGTAGCCGGGAGGTGGTGAGAAGTGGTGATTTCTAGATGTGTTTGAATGTTTATCTATATAATTGAATATTCTGATGGCTTCTATCTGGGTATTAAGAGAAAGAAGGAAGTTAGCTATAAGTATACTGGGCTTCAAGGTACAAAATTAGCTGTTCAGTTTTGGATAGATTGAGTTTTTCTATTAGATATCTTTCCATGTGGAAATAATAAAAGACATCATGTCTGGAGTTTGGGATAGATGTCTGTGTTCAAAGATACAAATTCATAGTTTTTGGTATGTAAGTGATATTTAAAACTAAAAGATTAGGCTGGAGGTATAGCATACTGTGGTAGAGTACTACTTGGCATGTGTCAGTCAGTCCCTGGGTTCAATTTCCAGCAGAGAGAGAGAGAGAGAGAGAGAGAGAGAGAGAGAGAGAGAGAGAGAGAGAGAGAGAATAAAGCCAAGGGGGGTCATCTCTTAAGTTTAGAGAACAAAGAAAAGCTTATCACCAATTGTGTGTTTTCAGTCAAGAGCTAGGATTCTGTTAAAAGAAGAAAGAAGAAGGTAAAGGGAGTGATCAAAGAGTAGATTGAAGATAAAATTTTGATGATGATAGACTATGAATTCTAGAGGCACAGTAGAAGTTTGGTATGAAAGAGTAGGGAGGATTGAGTAGAAATGCATAAAATCTAATGAGAGCTGGTTGTGGTGGTGCATGCCTGTAATCCCAGTACTTGGTTGGTAGGCTGAGATAGGAAGATTGCTGATTCAAGGACAGCCTCAGTAATGTAGTAAGTAAGACTCTTAGCAACCTAGAGAGACCATGTTTCAAAACAAAGAAAAATAAATAAGTTAAAAGGGCTCCAGATGTAACTTAGAAGTAGAATTTCCTTAGATTCAATTCTCAATAAAACACACACACACACACACAAATAAACAAATAAATCTGATGAAGATAGGCAGAGATGAAGATTCACCTAGGACCATAATCTTATGATGACTGATATAAACATAGACAAGAAGCATAGGGAGGTTTGTCCCCATGGATAGAAGGCCAATAGCAGAGATGAAATTCTGACAAATGGGAGGGAGTGTTGACTATCCTATACTTCCTCCTGACCTCTGGTTGGAGAAGGGCTGGTCTGGGGAGGCATAATCATTTTATCAGTGTTTGGAGATTCTCACCTTGACCACCATTGAAAGAGTTGAAGTTCTCTAGGTAATGGTTGTCAAATGAATATTTGAAAAATTTCAAATGCCCAGTATGAGCCAAGGCCTCTTATATAATACAGAAACCATTTTAAAAAATGCAAATGGGTAATGGGGTAACCAGTATTCAGGAATGGGAGACCTAGTTTTGGGAAGATCAAGAAAGTTTTCATGAAGGAGGAAGCATTAGAAATGGACATATGTTAGGTAGCCTTTTCTATGATTGGGATGGGTGTTTTCCATAGAGGAAGAAAATATAGAAAACCCATGGCACATACTTTGTGATCACTAAGTATTTGAGTCTAGAACACATGTAACATTTGGGAATTATAATATAGAGCTAGATAGAGACTAATAAAGTAATGGGAGGATATTGATCAAGATAGTAGTATATTTCAGGTTTTCTGTGGCAATGATTAACCAGGCAGTGCTGTGGTACATGGATTAGAAGGGTGACCAACTGAATATGAGAAGATTAGGTGAGAAAATTGAGATCCTGAATGAGGGTTGCCTTTCTGAGATGCAAGAGGAAAGACAAAAGGTATTGTGGAGGTAGAAACTGAAACCTTAAATGGACAAAGATAGTTCTTAGTAAGTGATAAAAGTAATGTAGTCAGTAAGAATGTTCAGATAGTAAAATGATGACTTTCATACAAGTTGAATTAAAAGTGCTCCAGAATATCCAGGTAGAGACTCCACAGCAATAATGTATATTGTTCAATCCTCTCTCTGATATACTAAATAATCTGACAATTGTGTGGATAAATACCCTTGAGAATAAGAGTAAATAAACACCTGATAATGTGTTTTCCTGCTATTTGGCAAAGATTTATATGCCATCATACATCCCCTCAAATAAATGCATTTGTATTTTCAGGGAAATTTTGGTGAAGTATATAAGGGAATATTAAAGGATAAAACTCTTGTTGCTGTTAAAACATGTAAAGAAGATCTTCCTCAGGAATTGAAAATAAAATTTTTACAAGAAGCCAAGTGAGTTCTCTAAAGTAGTACCAAATACGTATTTACAATGCATTATAATATATTTATTATTTGTTATTCACTATGATGCGCTAAAAATTTAAATTTGAAAATATTTTAAAGTATGATTTGTTAAAGTAAAAGTACACATTTTCAGAATCCTTATAAGTAACCACTTTTACAATGCTGAAACAAAAAGGTTTGTATTTTTAAGATGAACTATAGATCATTTAGGCAATCATGGTAAGACTAAAACGCTATGAGTATTCTGTAAGTCCATAAAAATACTGCAGTAGTTTTGCTTTTACCACACATATATACACATACTTTAGATTCAGTGTTGTGATTGTTATATCAAGAACATTGCTATAAATATAAAATATTAATCATATATGTATATGTTTAAACAATTATATACATCCTATTTGAATATTATTGCTTTGATTTGCTTTTCCCAGGTATTAGCTTTCTTTTCATAGAATCTCAGATTTCTTCAGTTTAGTGTCTCATATTTGTTAAAAATTGCATAGTGTTTATTTTCTAATTGATAATTTTCTTCCCTTTTTTCTATGATTAGCTAAAATGTAATGTTCCACTTTGCTATCCTTGTATTGCAGATAGTTAAGGCTATTCAGTTAGTGGTAAAATAGAATATATACAACAAAACACAAAACAAATGGAAAGGTACTTTAGATACAGTAAGCTGGATGGACACATGGATGGAAAATGAATGAAATGATGGATGGATGGATGGATGGATGGATGGACGGACGAATGGATGAGAAAAGAGGACATTATGTGGACTCCCAGATTTTGTGGTGTAAAAAGAAAGTTCCATGGGAGAATAGAGGACACAGGAATGAAACACCCAAATGAATGAGGGCATGGATCATTTTGATGTACATTTCTCCATTTATCATCTAAAAAACAAATGCTGATGGCAATGGATTAAAATGGTTGAATGTATTTATTAAGTATTGTAATAGTGTAGGTTGGTGATAGATTGCTGCCTAGCATTCATGATGCTCTAGGTTCAAGCCCCAGCCCTGGGGGAAAAACAAAACCAAAACCAAAAAAAACAAAAAAACAAAAAACACCATGCTGGGCATGGTGATGCACACCTGTAAACCTAGTACTTGGGAAGCTGAGACAGGAGGTTCGTAGTTTCAAGGTCAGCTTCAGCAACTTAGCAAGACCCTGTTTCAAAATAAAAAATAAAATGTGCTAGGAGTTTAGCTTGGAGATAGAATGTTGCTGGGTTCAATCCTCAGTAGCAACCCAGGCCCTCCCCCCTAAAAAAAGACAAAAGAAGAAAAAAGGTTGGAAATCTTTTTCATATATATTGGAAATTCAGAAGAAATTTCTGATAAGAGGTATGCTGTCATAATTGAAATTCATAGCCTCATTAGTTTATGATTATTCAAGGCTATTATGGTAAAAGCCTATGTCTAACATTTCAAAATATTTGAATTTCTTGCTTACTAGCTTATGATTTTTTCCAAAGAGTTTAATTTCCTCTTTTAAAATGAAGTTAGGAAGTTTTGTGTTAAAAATAAAATTTATCCAAACTTCTTCTAAATGTCCTTTAAGAGGCTCTAGAGCTGTATATGAAGATATTTACTATTATCAGAGTTCAGACTGGCTGTTTTGTGCAACTTCTTTACTAAGTAGTTTCCAACCTAAGAAATGACATTTTGAATTAAAATCAAATCTTCTTGAAAGTTCCCTTTTTATTTCTAGTAGAAATTATATGTTCAAAATTATTGATAGGATATTTTTCTTTCCCTCTTGAATTCTTATCTTGCATTTATAAATCATTATACATTTTAAATCTAAAATGTTTTTCTTGCTTGAGTTGTACATGTACATGTTTATGTACAACATGTTTTTTCTTTTTTTAAAAATTCTCTTAGGAAAAAATACTGCAGTTTCCAAATAGGGGTGAATTTATAACTATGTCAATAAGATAAGAACTAAAATTTGGTAATAGAAATAATCAGGTCAGACATGCTTCTTAGGGAGTCTAATCTTGGAATTCTATAGTGAGTTGAAGTGTTGGCCCTATGCCCTCTTCAAGTAGCTGCAAGGTCTCTGGCCTGACTTCCAGGTCTTTGATCCACCTTGACTTGACTCTTGTGCAGGGTAAGAAAGTGGGGGTTATTTCCATTTTCCTGCATATGGTTAACCAGTTTTGCCAACACCATTTGTTAAAGAGGCTATCTTTTTTCCAGTGTATATTTTTGGCTCCTTTGTCAGAAATCAATTGGCTGTAAGCATGTGGATCTGTTTCTGAATCTTCTATTCTGCTCCATTGGTCTATGTGTCTGTTTTTGTGCCAATACCATGCTGTTTTTATTACTGTGGCGTTGTAGTAGAGTTTGAAGTCAGGTATTGTGATACCTCCTGCATGGTTCTTGTTGCTAAGAACTACTTTGGCTATTCTGGGCTTTTTGTTGTTCCAAATGAATTTAGTAAGTCTACTTTGCTTCAGCCTATGTTGAAACTATGTTACTCAGTTGCTTTTTAACTTTTTGCCTAATTTCTCAAAACTTTTGGGCTTCTACCATTTTGTAATTGATCATGATCATCCAGAAAGTATTTGACTATTATGAAATCTAATGATACGATATCTGCGGCATTTACCAATATGAGACTATTTTTGAGGTAGTAGATGAAGCCAGATACTTTGAAGGAAGTTATACATTTTGAATGAATTATATTATTCCTATTTAGCATAATTGTTAATTGAGAGGGTATAATTTTAAAATGAATATTTAATTGAATTAAGGATAATTAACACATTTGTACCTTTTATCATATTGTCAATTTACCAGTACTTGTTTATATACATCTCATTTATCATTTATCATAACTTGGGGTTATACTAATATTTTAAAAATTAAAATATTCTTAAAGCATATTGTACTTGTATATACCATTCATTATCATAAATTAATGCTTTATTCATTTTTATTCAAATGATAACAATTCTTTTACTTTTTTCCCATCCAGAATTCTCAAGCAATATGATCATCCCAATATTGTCAAACTGATAGGAGTTTGCACACAAAGACAGCCTGTCTTTATCATTATGGAACTGGTTCCAGGTAATATGACTTGATAGGTTTGTGTGATAATATTTTAATGTCATGTTTTATTACTTTCCTATGTTCAGTCTTTGATTTTTCCTTGTAAATTTTCCAAGGATTTTGTGTAACATTTTCCTAATAACAAAGAGCTTGTACATACCCTCAATATTTTTATAGGTTGTAACACTTTTCTGTTTCCTAGAAAATGTCAGCCAACATTTTTTGAGACAGATTAATTAGAATGTAGTTACACATGGAATTCAGTTATATGTTTATGTGCAAAAAGGTGTTTAGAAGAAGTCCGTTTTCTTAGTGTGACATTATAAAACTGATAGTACTATCTTGTATTTAGTTCTCGTATATCATTGTTATTATATATAATCATCTTCTTTTGATGATTATATATAATAACCTTCAATCATCTTCAAAAGAAGATGATTATATATAATAACCTCATGGTGCCTAGGATTACTTATGAATTATGAACTTTTTTAAATATGTAAATAAACAAAAGGATGGTCTATCTAGGAATTTCTCCTTATGTTTTTCTGGTGACTTTCTGTGCCTCCAGGTCTTTTGGTTAGCAACTGTGACAATAAACAAGGACAACTTCATAGTGATGTAGTATATTTTTAAGTTTTTCTCATTGTCCATCTTTCTGTGGTAGCAAGTACAATCAAAGGTAAAATTTGATCTTCATAAATTTTACACATATAAGATTTAATAGCCAAAAAGTATTCTACATTTTAGTTTTACCTAAAACTCATTTTGAAAGAAGAAATTGAAAGCAAAATGAAAAACTATATTTAACTTGAATTAAAATATATCAAGCAAACAGAATATTATAGATTACCCATTAAATACTGTTTATATAAGTGTTCTGCTACTTAGCATTATTGGTCCTGTTTTATAATATCACTTTGCTTGCTACTGGACTGTTCCCAGTATTGCCATATAACTGCAGAATATATAAATCATTGTCACCTCCATCATCATCTGGATGACATTGTCAGCGCTAGGTACTTTGTGTATGGGAATAGTTTACACTACTTATGATCTATTTTTAATGCAATGTTCAGTATTGTGAAAATACGAAAGAGTACAGATTTTAATAACCAATTTTAATAACAATTGAATAGCATGTAATTAAAATTAAAATAGGATGTATAAATATTATAAGTGTTTATTAACATTCACATAGGTGCAATGAGGCCCCTGGTTAGTAAGGAATGCCACATAAGTGAGGTAGAGAAAACTTGAGGGAAGGTGACTGGTGTTAACCATGGATAGTTAAAGAAGCAGGGATGCAAATTCCATATGGGCAAAGTCTAAATTGAATAAAAAACAGAAGATTGCTTTCTATAAAACCTACGCAAGTGTTTGGACACTGACAAATAATATTTTAAAATAAATGTAATAATTTTTTTTATTGTAGTAATTCGTGCTTTGTATGTATACATCTTTGTTAGGTCCAAATTGATAATGACATATGTACACACATTTCTCATCTGATCCATTCCCCCATTCCCACCCCGCTTGCCCTCCCTCCCTCTCAAGTTCAGTTCAGTGAGTGACCTTGATATAATTGTGTAAATACATCATGTGCCTTAGGATGACCTCCCCCTACCCCCTGTCCATCCCCTTCGGTTACTTCGGTTAAATCAACTTCTTTGAAGTGTAATGAAAGGTAGAAAATTAAATGAGTGGGCAATGGTGGTACATGCCTGTAATCCCAGTACTTGGGAGGCTGAGACAGGAGAATTGCAGGTTCAAAGCCAGCCTCAGCAACCTAGTGAGACCCTGTTTCCAACAACAACAACAACAAAAAAATACAAAGAGCTGGGGGTATAACTCAGAGGTAGAATGTCCCTGAGTTCAATCCCCAGTACTACATATATACACAAAAAGCCTTTCACTAAATCCATTTATATTTCAAATCTAATTACCATTTACAGTTTTTTTTAATGTTTCCCAGGAAAATGTTTAATGTAGGTATCTTGATTTTATGCAGTCCTTTCAATTTAATTATAAGAAAGCTCACACTATAGCATTTTCAGATTTGGCTTTTTTTTCTCAGTATAATTTGGGGTGGTTGTATTCTTTCATAGTCATCCATATACTTCTACCTTTTACTAGTAATGGTTATGGAATGTTCCATTTTGTGGATTTATGTAACTTGTCTGACCAATTCTTTAATTATGGTTATTTTGGTTTCGTTTTTTAAATGTGCTTTTATTGGTACATTATAGTCTCACATCATAATGTAAATCATGTTGACAGTGACATACATGCACACAGCACTTGGTGCCACTCCCGCCTTCCCATCTCCCCCTTTCCCAATACAGAGTACTGAGATTGACATTGGTATATTCACATATACACATAGTCAATAATAGTGCCTCCATTAATAAACCTCAGTCTTCCTCCTCCCCTTCCCTTAGACCACCTTGCTGGCTCCACTGAGGTTTCTCTTCCATTATCTGGAGTCTTTCTTGTATCCCAAATTCCCCCTAGCTTGTGCATATTAGAGAACACATATGACCCTTTACTTTCTGTGATTGGTTAATCTTACTTAACATAATATTCTCCAGGTCCTTCCTATTTCTTTCAAATGACATAATTTTGTTCTTTTTTTTTTTTTCCCGTGGTACTGGGGATTGAACTCAGGGGCATTCTACCTCTGAGCTATATCCCCAGCCCTATTTTTTATTCTTTATTTTGAAACAGGGTCTAACTAAGTTGTGGAGGGCCTCACTAGGTAGCTGAGGCTGGTCGCGAACCCGGATCCTCCGGTCTTGGCCTCCCAAATGCTGGGATTATAAGCGTACACCACCACGCCCAGCTATAATTTTGTTCTTTATTGCTGAGTAGAATTCCACTGTGTGTATTTCCATAATTTTGTAATCCATTCATTTGTTGATGGATACCTAAGTTGGTTCCATAATTTGGTTATTGTGAATTGTGCTGCTATAAACATGAATATGCATATATTACTGTAGTTCTCTGGTTTTAACCTCTTTGGAAAGATACTCAGGAGTGGTATAGCCAGATCACATGCTGGGATTACAAGCGTGCGCTACCACACCCGGCTTTTTGGTTGTTTTCATTGTATTTTTATACAAACAGTGATAAATAACTTTGGATTCATCGTATGAATAATTTGGAAGCAGAGCTAAAAACTCAGTAGTAGGATCATTGGATCCCAATTCATCTGTGTTCTGATTTAGTGAAAATATACTAGCTTTCTATTGCTGTATAACAAAGTTATCATAGCCTAGAAGTTTAAAGCAATACCCACTTATTTCCTTATTTCACAGTTGTGTAGGTTAGCATTCCAGGTGGGCCTGACTGGGTTATGTACTCAGTGTTTCAGGAAGCCAAAATCAAAATGTCAGGCTGAGCTCTTATCTGGAAGCCCTGGGGAAGCATCCACTACCAGGCATGTTCAGCTGTTGGCAGAATCCTTTCTTTTCCTTGTGCCTATGAATCTGAAGTTCTCATTTTTTACTTGCTGTCAGCCAGAGTGCCTCTTAGCTCCTTAAGGTTGCCTGCATTCCTTTTTGCTTGGCTTTGCATCTTTCATTACAAAATTAAAAGCTTATATCTTTATGAAAAGCAACGGAAACTTAAGTAGACTTGGTTGACCTTGAAAAACTATAGGATCTCTGTCTCCTTTCCCTCTTCTCCTTAATTCCTTTCTCCCTCTCCCCGCCCCCCGCCCCCAACTGCACATTGTTGTTGAAAGGCAGCATTGAAAAAGAGTAGTGAAGAGCCTGAGCTTCATAAGTGTTAGTGAAGACATGGAAAAACCAGAACATTCTTACATTGTTGATAGAATGTACAATAGCATGGCCATTTTGGAAAATAATTTCAGTTTCTCCAAAAGTTAAACATAAGTCTTCCATATGACCTAACAATTCCACTCTCAAGTATCTATTCAATACAAATTAAAATATATGTCCATGAGAATACTTGTAAGCATTTTATTTATAATAGCCAACAAATTAGAAACAACTTGAATGGCAAAAATTTTCTCCCACTCTCTGGGCTCTCTGTTGAGGCTCTTGATAGTTTCCTTTGCTGCACAGAAGCTCTTCAGTTTAACGCAATCCCATGTATTGATCTTCCTTTGAGTTGCTTGTGCTTTTGTGGTCTTGTTGAGAACATTTTTACCTGTGTCTATGTGTTGTAGTGTTGACCCTATGCCCTCTTTAAGTAGCTGCCAGGTCTCCTGCCTGACTTCCAGGTCTTTGAGCCACCTTGAGTTGACTCTTGTGCAGAGTGAGAAAGTGGAGTTTATTTCCATTTTCCTGCATATGGTTATATCTAGGATATACAGAGAACTCAAGAAACCACAGCTAAGAAAACAAATAACCCAATCCAAAATGGGCAAACGATCTAAATAGACATTTCACAAAAGAAGAAATACAAATGGCCAATAAATATATGAGGAAATGTTCCACATCATTAGCAATCAGAGAGATGCAAATCAAAACTACCTTGAGATTTCCCCTAACCCCAATCAGAATGGCAATCATCAAGAACACAACAACAAATACTGGCGAGGGTGTGGAGAAGTGGGAACCCTAATACATTGCTGATGGGATTGCAAATTAGTGCAACCACTTTGGAAAACAATATGGAGGATCCTCAGACGAATGGGAATGAACCTACCATATGATCCAGCAATACCACTTCTGGGTATCTACCCAAAAGAATGGAAACCAAACTATCAGACTGACACATGCATATCTATGTTTATAACTTGCACAATTTACAATTGCCAAACTATGGAACCTGCCGAGATGTCCATCAACAGATGAATAGATAACAAACTATGGGATATGTACACAATGGAATTTTACTCAGCCATAAAGAAGAACAAAATCATGATATTTGCCGGGATATGGATGGAACTGAAAACATTATGTAATTGAGATTAGTCAGTCACAAAAAGTAAAAAATCATATGCTCTCCCTAATGTGTGGAAGCTAGGGAGAAAAAGGGACATAAGAGGGACTCCAGAGGAATAAGGAGAAACCTTAGATGAGCAAAGAATTTGACTTAACAGAAGGTGATGGAGGGAGGGGGGACACCCTAATGCACATGATGTACTTTCATGAACATATCAAAGTCAATCACTAAACTGAACTTGAGAAGGAGGGAGGGTGAGGGAGTGGGCGGGAATTGGGGAAAGGTTAAATGAGAAATGTGTGCATGTATGCCTTTTTCAGCTTGTACCTAACAAAGATGTATGATTACAGTGTACCAATTAAAAAAATAAAAAAAGAAACAATTCTAATGTCCACCAACAGATAAGTGGATAGTCAAAATATAGAATATCCACACAGTAGATACTAGTAAGCAATAAAGAGAAATGAGCTGCTAATTTATGCTACAACATAGATGAACTTCAAAAACTTATGTTAAATGAAAGAATCCAGATGCAAAAGATTGCATATCATGTAATTCCATCTATATGAAGTACCCTGTTCAAATCTGTAGAAAAAGAAAGTAGCTCATGGTTTCTTGATCCTGGGGTGCAGATGAGGATTGACGATAGGCAGCCATATTTTCACTTAGAAAATATTCTAAGTTTATCAAAATTCACTGAATTGTACACTAAACTGGGTACATTTTATATAAACTAAACTTTAGCTCTTAAGAAAAAACAAAACCCCAAAGTCAGGTAGTCTTGATTGAAAGCCCAGTCACTGTAAATTATGAGACCTTATTCAGCTTGTTTTTAACTTCTCTGTACCTAACTTTCCTTTATGTGTAAAATAAGAATAATACAGTTGTTATAAGGATTAATGAACTGTGACTGTGTGTCTATTGCCACACATACACAAACACATATATACACATATACATAAAAATCTTAGAATGGAATGCTTGGCATAAAATAAGCCCTTTTTATGTTTGTTTTCATCATAGTAATTATTGTTGCTTTATCATTAACTGAGAAAAAAGTGATCAATGAAAATGACTACTCTAATTTAGCCTGAACTTTGCCTCTGACTCTACCCCTGCCCCTGCCTCTAACTCTTATCTGAATCTTAGGCTTCTGTAGCCAAGAGTGACTTGAGAACGAACTGGATATTATGAAGTTTGTCTTCCATTCTTCCTTTCTCACTGCTGCTTGTGATTTTTTTCATCTGCATATTTTAATTTTTAGCCTTCAAGGTGTCACTTTTGTAATATGTGCAATTGAAGTGACTGGAGAGTCATTCCAGTGACTGGTCACAGTGACTGGTTCAGTCATTTATGTATAGCTATAACCTATAATTGTAAAAATTATTCTTAAATTTGAATCTTCTCATTGTAAACTCTCAGAATACTTCAGAATACTATTTTCTTTCCTTTCTTTTCATAAAAGGCATACTAGAGAAATAACCAGGTAATTTTTATTCTTATACAATTAGAACAATTATATATATCATACATTTACATAATATTTTACAGATGTCAGAGACTTTAATTAACATTGTCTTTTGTTGTACCAGATATTATCTCCATTTGCAAATAAGCTAAGTGAGGTTCAAAGAGAGAACTTAAAGTGACTTGTCAATATCAGTTAAATAGAAAGTGGAGGAAAATAGTACTCTTTATATTCCTACTAGTATGTCACTAACTGGATAATTAGGTCAAATATATAATCCTTTTATAAAGTGAAATTTTAAGTGCCCACTCTGTGGGTGAATGCATATGTTCATTTTTACATAATTTCTCAACCTTGTACAAAGATAAGTAAATATCTCTTTTCAGCAAACTCAAATTTTTTGTTTGAGTTATTTTTCTCTCTACTGGGGATCAAGTTGTTAAGGGGTGATTTAGAAAACTGGTAGGTAAAAAGACCGATCTAATAACTACTTAGTGTCTAATATGCAAACCATTTCTAAAATGTATTATGCAAAGATATAATATGTTCCTGTTCTTGTCAGATAACTGAGCCCTTTAGAATCATAAATCTAAAATATATTTTAGCCAGAGTAATGTTTGAGGAGATTATAAGCATTTGAGAATTTAGGTTTGGAGTGAATACTCCTGAGATGATCCTGTCTTCATCTGAATCATTTCTTGAATTATGAATACTGTGAATGCTTGATAGTTTATTTGCTTACTATTTGCTGAGTACATAAAATAAAACAAAACTCAGTTCTACTAAGTGGCAATGAGAAATACTAAAAACAAAGACAGAAAATTTTGAATATTCTGTGAGTTAATCCTTTAGTTTGCAGTCAAGTTATTTATTATTGAGTAATTCAAATGAATAGAGAATTTTTTAGAAGCAAAAAGCCCCAAATTAAAGAAATATTTATGCTTCAAGAAACTCATTGTTTTCATCTAGGACTGCCATAGATAGTGCAGTGGATAGGAGACTAAGCACCTTACCCTCAAAGTACAACAAGGCCTATGTAGACCCTGGGTAGAATTGATTGATTTAAGGAAGTAGTCTCTGCTCTTTTTTTAACTAGAGATTTGTGACACCGTTTTTTTTTTTTTTTTTTTTTTTTTTTTTGCAGTACTGGGGATTGAACTCAGGGGCATTCTACCTTCGAGCTATACCCCTAGCCCTATTTTTTTTAATTCTTTATTTGGAAACAGGTTCTCACTAAGTTGCAGAGTGCCTCACTAGGTAGCTGAGGCTGGCTGTGAACCCAGATCCTCCAGTCTCAGCCTCCCAAATGCTGGGATTACAAACGTGCGCCACCACACCCGGCTACACCCCTTCTTTTTGATCAGGATGTTCTTAAGTGAGTTCAGAACTAATGTTACATTGTCTGGTACATTCTCAGATCATGTAAGTGTATGGCCTTAACAATCCTAAGCTCATCTTAATTTTAAAATGAGTTACAGGCAGGTGTGGTGGCACATGCCAGTAAACAAGTACCTGGATGGCTGAGACAGAACGTTTGCATGTTAGTGGCCAGCCCACAGTAACTTAAAGAGAACCTATTTAAAGTAAAATAGGGCTGTGGTTATAACTCAGAGGTAGAACACGCCTGGATTCAATTCCCAGTACCATAAAATAAATAAAATGAGGTATAGATTTGAAGCTTAGAATTATTGAAGAGCTTTCACTGGGTTTTTAAACATTGTCAAAATACATCTCATTTTTATAATATGACATCTTATGTGATAAAAAAGGAAATTGAACTGATTCAGTTTATATTGTTTAGAGACTTTAGACTTAGAAATTCAGACATGGTTATAAATGTTCTTCTCATAAAGGTCTTTTTTAGTAGAAATCTTGATGGCCAGAATTTCTCTTTAATTATTCATTTCCATTTGTAATTTCTGTAGTCAATTTCTCTTATTTTTGCCAATTTTAATTTGTTTAAAGTAAACATTTCACTCCTATTCATTATGAAATTTTGTGTTTTATGTGATTTTTAACAATCAGTTTCAATCACGTGACATCACAGCTATAGGTTATTGTTAGCCAACAGGATGACAGTTCCAGTTCCTTTGGTCACAAAGTCCCAGCTTTTGGCTCTGGTTACTTACCTGCCATTTGTTTCTTTCACTTCTGATAAATGTAGAAAGGATAAATCAAGCCAACAGAAGATTAAGAATTATAGCTCCTGGCATTCACTAAAAGAGAGCCCTCCAAATCTGAACTGGCACCTTGCCATATATAAGTTTAAAAATTGAGAGTTGTATACTATATCACTTCAGAATAGTTAATTTTGAGGTCAAGAAAAAAGGCAACAAAAATTCTCAAATTAATATTTTATACAAAAATGTTAATACTTAGCAACTCTGGTTGAATTTTTAAATATAACAAATTACTAAAAAAAAATTCCATTCTACAAAACTTACTGTTTTTTTATGTTTGGAGATAATGATAGAATATATATTTTTAAACAATTTTGAAGCTGTGCCATATGCCTCTAATCCTAGCAGTTTGGGAGGCTAATGCAAAAGAGTCATAAGTTTGAGACCAGCCATAGCACCTGAGCTTTATTGACCCTATCTCAAAATAAAAAATAAAAAAAAGAGTAGGGGATATAGCTTAGTGGTAGAGCCCACCTCAGTTCGATCCCAATGAATACACACACACACACACACACACACACACACACACACACACCAGAAAACTTTGATACAGTCTAGATGAGTATAATTAGAAATCAGGGCACTGTCAATTTCAATTTGGGAGAATCAATAACTTTTTTATATGCTCTGACATATTTAAAGTTGGACGTGTCTTTGTCTTATAATTCAAGGATATTACATTAATGAAAATGAAAGAAATGTTCTCACTTGCTATTTATGTCACAGATAATACTTTTAATATAATGTGAAATGTTTCCAAAACAACATTTAGAAAGACAGCATCTTTTAATTGTTGTTTCTTTCTGAACCCCATTTGCTGCTTAATATCCCAAAGCAAACACAAATGAAGTAATGTAAACCGGCCATCTATCCAGACATTAAAAGTTCTAACATCCTTTGAGATTAGAGTTACATTATTTAATTTACATGTAAAATAAGTTGATAACCTGTTAGTATGCCACACATGTGGTATTAACCTATTCTTTTTCTGGCAGAACCTTCCCTTCTAGCAAGCCCCTGTTATTTTTGAGAGCTTTAACTAAATGCTAAAGACATTAACTCAGAAGAATAAGAGAAATTAAAACCAGAGTGAAATATTTCCAAAACTATTAGCTATTATTACTGTATTTATTACCTCTCTAACAAGTGATTTTAGAGAAGAGCCTACAATTTGTTTTTTCCTATCAATGAGTAAATGTTGATATGTTATAATGGACATTAAGTTTTTGTGGTACATTTGAGCAATAGATCTATTGTATATACATGAGCAACATTACTCATATGATTTTTGTATTCTGAGTTTGTATGTGTGTGTGTGTTCGTTCCAAGGATCCAGCCCAGTTCTTTAGTCCCTTGCACACATGCTAGCAAGCTCTTTGCTACTGCACTTGACCCTCCAGCAAAGATGGCCTGATGTGCAGAACAAAAGATGCTCTGAACTATATTCTTGCACTTAGTCCTTTTTTTTTTTTTTTTTAAGTACTGAAGATTGAACCCATGGACATTCTACCTGCAAGCTATACCCTCAATCCTATTTTTTATTCTTTATTTCGAGACAGGGTCTTACTAAGTAGCAGAGGGCCTCACTATGTAGCTGAGGCTGGCTGTGAACCTGCAATCCTCCTGTCTCAGCCTCCCAAGTACTGGGATTACAAGCATGTGCCACTACACCCAGCATTAGTCCCTTTTTAAAAAACATCAAATATTTTGAAATTATTACTTGGGAGAAACTGCTGGGGATTGAACTAAGGAACGTATGCAAGCTAGACATGTACTTTACCACTGAGCTATTCTCTCAGTCCCCTGAATTTATTTTTAATCTTTTTAAATAAGTATTTAAATTTATCTTATTTTAATTGATTTTATTAGTATATTATAAGTATATACCATAGTGAGGTTCAATATGATAAAAACACACATGCACACTGCTCTTGATGTGTTTTCTTCCACATCTTACCCTGCTCCCCCTTCATCCCTTCCCACATATGTTAGTGAAATTGGTATTAATGCCTTCTTATATTGCCATAGTATTATACTGTCTCACCCAATTTCTCCCATTGTTCTACAGGTCTCTCTCCACGCTAGAGTACAGTATGTTTCTTTTCTCTCTAACTTCCATTTATAAGAGAAAACATACAACTCTTGACTTTCTGGGAATTGCTAATCTCACTTAGCATATTATTCTCTAGGAAAATTTATCCATTTCCCTACAAATGACATAATTTTGTTTATTGTGACTGAGTAGAGTTGCATTGTGTGTATATGCCATAGTTCCTTTATCCATTCATCTCTCAGTGAACACCTAGATTGGTCCTCTAATTTGGCTATCATGAATTATGCTGCTATAAACATGAATATGCATATATTACTATAGTATTCAGATAATCAGAATTAGTATTCTTAGAATATAGTACTTGTTGGAATATAGTATTTTATAATCAAAATTATAAAACATAGTTATCTCATTAAAATAGCTGAGGGCCAATTTTTCCATGATTAAAAGACAACTGGAAATCATTTGAATCAAAGTTTTAAGAAATGTTTATTGAATCATGATGAAGGTAGAACGTGAATACATATAAAACATGTTATAGTTTTCTATTTGATTTAAGTACTGTAAGTATTTGGGCTCTACTATTAGCTAAATATATTGTAATGCTATTTTTAAAATTTTTTATAGAATCATTTTTATTCAGAAAGTAACAAAAACCTATCCTCCAAATGAAAAAGTTTTCCAGACACACACAGGAGGGACATGGTAGGGGGAGATATCTAACGATCTGGCCTTGGCCACATCCATGTGGTTTTGGTACGGGTAACTCCTCCAAACCCAAAATGGTGTGTGTGTGTGTGTGTGTGTGTGTGTGTGTGTGTGTGTGTGTGTGTGTCTGTGTATGAAGGAGGACATGCAAAAGCTGTGGGACGTGGCAGGGGCAGGGACAGATGAAGTCAGCACTGGACACATTGCAGGTAGGAGGCCATTTCAGTAACATTTCTTTTTGAAAAACTACCATGGACACCTTCTTGGCCCATTAGCAGGACTAGCATCTTGGCAGTCACAGTAACAATGACATCAAAGGTGACATCTGCTGGTGCTCTTGATACAAAGTCCCATGGTAAATTCCCCATCTTGCAGCAGTGAATCCTGATCACAGAACATTTCTCACTCCCAACTGTTAGCTGGTTCATGAAAAACTTGATCTGTCTTTGGCAATCAGGCTGCTAGCCTCAGCTGGCATGATGCTGACCAAAGTCTTCCCAAGGATGGCACCTTGGACAAAGGGCAAATCCTTGTGGCCCATGTTTGCTGTGTTCTGACAGGTTTTGTCTGCATGAAGTTCTGAGTGTAAGCTCTTATGGGCATTCTGTCTAGCCATGGTGCTGCTGCTGGGCAGGGCTGAGGATGCCAAGTGGAGAAGTGAAGAGTTTCTCTTCTCTATTTGTAAATCTTATCCCTCTAGTTATAAATTAGCTTCTTTATTAAATATAATAGCAGACAAAATCTGGATTTAAGTTTGTACAAGAAATGAACCTTATGTGTTAGTATTTAAGAGAATATCTCACTCCACTTATAGATACCAGTAGTCTTTAAAAACAATTTTACTTAGAGTCACTAGCATTAAGTAATGTTTATCAGGTTATTCATTCACTTCTTCAACAGTTATTGAATGTCTGCTGCATATGCCAGATGCTGAGATACAGCAGTAAAGAAAACTGACCATAAAGACCTTCATGAAATGCTAAAATATAACACTATTCTTGTGGAGCTAACATTCTAGTGGGAGAAGAATTGTTAGATTAATAGGTAAAATATGTAGTAGGTTGAATAGATGAAAAAATAAAGCATAGAGTGGGGAGTTTAGCAAGTGTTTGGATAGGTAGAGGTTGGAATTTTAGAGGGAATGAGGAAGGAAGGCGTCAGTAAGGATAAGACCATGGAGCAAATGCCTGATGACCATGAGGGATCTAGCTATGTGAATGTCAGGAGGCTGAACATCCCAGGCTTCATGGAATAGCAGGGAGAGGAGAGTGGGATAAAGGGAGAGTAGAGTTCGAATTATGCACAACTTGGAAGATCATAGTAATGGTCTATTTTGGTTTGAGTTATCTTGTGATTACTCTAAACTGAACATGCTAGATTCCTGCTGTCCTTATCAGCCTCCAAGGGTAAATAATGTAGACAGAACCTACATTTATGACAAATTTAATGGAAAATACTGATATCTTTTAAGTTCGCCAGGCCCAAGAATCTGTTTTGTTGTGTCAAGTGGAAAGGAATGAGTGTATTTTTGCCTTCTTTTCCTTCCTCTTCATAAATTTAAATAAACTTTTAAGGATGAAATCAATCTTTTACTTGTTAAATGCCATTTTATAACCAGCAAAATTAATTACTTCTGAAAATCCATTATGCATTTTTCTTTTCTCATTTCTTCACCAGCTTTCTGGTCATATTTAATATCTCTTTGCTCATTTAGGTACTCTTTTTTCCTTTTATAGGCTCTCAGATGCTATATACATAAAACATCTTCACAAATTCATTGTGAGGGATTGTACTTTATAATAAGCATTGTATAGCTTCTTGTCATTGAAAATAATATTAGAAACTGTCATTATAACAAGATTTTGTGTATGTGGAACTTTCCTTTTCATTATTGGCTTTCGTTTATCTTTTCTGTAAAACCGAAAGAGATTGTCATTGGTACTATTTATAGGTATACATTTCAGTTCCAGAGAGAATAGGATTCAGTACCTGACACAGCTATGCCTGAGACTGAGCACCTAATAAATACACCTAGAAAATGTAGCCTTTGCTTGAAAGAATAAATATGCTCACACTTTTTTTGTGTCAAACTTGTGAAAACATTACCTTCAAAGTGGAACGTTTCACAAAGCAAAGTGAAAGGAATGAAATGACTTTCAATTAGCTCTTTAATAATTTCATATCATAATAGATTATATATTAAATATTTTCAAGTTAATAACTGTTTTTAAAGACTTTTTCCTTCTGTGCTAATCTGTGCTAGTATGGGAACATTTTCCAGGTAACTGATAAAGTCTTCCAAATGAGTTTGTCTTATAAAATGACATTTTTCTACCAGAAGTGGTGAATTTCTATATTTTATTTCTTGGCTTCTCTAAATTAAGGAAGAAACCCTTCCCATAGTTAACAGCTGTAATGTCATTTGTTGAATAGGATAAAAGACTCAGATACATATGTTTTTGAAAATGTTTACATCTTTAAAAGTAAATACATCTTTTGGCCAGACATGGTGGTAATCTCAGTACTTGGGAGGCTGAGACAGAAAGGTCACAGGTTCAAGGACAGCCTCAGCAACTTAGGCCCTCTGCAACTTAACAAGAGACCCTGTTTCCAAATAAAAACTAAAATAGGGCTGGGATGTAGTCCAGAGGTAGAAATATTTAAGAGTCAAATTTATACTTAAATTCTTAATTTAGTAGAATTTTGAAACTAATGAAGTTGTAATTTGATGGAACTTAGTTTAAATAGTTTTTAAAGACTTTTAAAATATTTTTAAAATGTTTTAAATATATTTTAAAATATTCTCAACTAGTTTTGATAAAAACTAAATAAACTCAGGAAGTGTAATGATTAATCTATTTTTTATTGGAAGCACATGTATCACCCTATATTTAGGTATCATTGAAATTTAGAAGTATACATTTTTCTTTAAGACTTCCCATTCTTTATAAACTTTTCTTATGAGTTTTGGATTACTTATTTGATAAATACTTGTTGAATGCCAGCTATGTTTCATGCAAAAAGCATTGGTGAAAAATATAGCTGTAATCTTTTTCCTCAAATAATTATAGTGATGTGGGAGAGATGCATATTTAACAATTATTACAAATAAATTATCATTCAAATTTTGCTATGAAGAGTACTGTGCAGAGAGATAGTAATAGATGGTACCTAACTTATTTTAGGGGCATTAAGAAACATGTGTAGGAAAAGGTGCCATATGCATTAGAATCTGAAAGATAAAAATAACCCACCTTTACAAATGGCTGAGGAATAGCATGTAGAGTGACATATGGCCAAGTTCTGAGGTGGGAACAGGCTTTTCTGTTTGAGGAGAGGGAAGATGAGTAGAATGACTGAGGCATAGCGAGCCTGGGAGAGTCTGATGTGGATGAGGTTGGCAAGGTGAAAGGGATGGAGTGATGCAGCACCTTTGAGGTCAGGGTGAGCAATCTGGTTTTATTCCAAAGGCAGTTGTGATTTAATCTGTGGAATTACTTTAAAACAAATCATTGATTACAAAAGAAACACAATGAAAAGCCATGTTTCAGTCCTTAACCCCATTCTTCTTGTTTTCTTTTTTTGGGGAGGCAGTTGTTCTTACTAGCTCTTTGTGAAATTTTATCGTTGTTACTTACTTTTGTTGGTTTAATTTTGGTTTTACCCTTTCAGAACTTTTCTATGCCAATAATAACATATGTACATATTTTATTTTATAATACAAATGATATGATAGCTTACTATAACATGACTCTACCTTTTGTATTTTTATTTTTACTTAAAAATGTCTTGCTGTTCTTTCACATTAGTATATATAGATTTACTTTATTACTTAATAGTTACATAGTTCCCCATTCCCATTTTATGCCCTTCTTGATAATTATGTTTTATAGTTATCTACTACCACAGAGTACTTTAGTAAAGATTTTTGTACATCTGTTTGTTCTCTCTATCTGAGTAAATATGGCATAGGAAATATCACAAATATTCTCTAGATTTTATACCTCTAGAACAACAAACATTTTAGGCAATATTAGCTTCTAACTGAAGAGACTTCTAGAAAAAAATAATGACTACCTGTGAAGCCTGGGCTTCCTGAAGCTTTAACAGTATCTGTGTAAAAAAGATACATATCTAAGCTGAGTTTGTAAATGACCAAGCAATTTCTATATCCAGTTATGAACATAATAGAGATTTAACTCTATGACTACAATATCAGAAAATATTCTCTTACCTCTATGTAATTTTCCCTTTGACCAAATTTATTTCATCCCAGAGTACTTGATAATGGAGCCAGGATTTCTTAAGAAAACTGAGAAAATCCAGTAGGGAAAAATAGCCCCTCTAAAAGCATTCACTTCCACTCAATTGTCATATGTGATGCTCTGTTGTTACCTACTTTAACACTTACAAAAGAAGTGCTCAGTGAATTAAATATGCACTAAACTTCTTATTTGGAAGGTGGCATATTTGTGATTGTGAACATGGCTGCTATGGCTGAGGAGCCATGCACAGGTTTAAGTTCCCATTCTACTACTTACAGCCATGTGACTTTAGGATGTTCTCTAATCTCTTTTTTAACTTATAAAATGGGGAAAGAAAATAATGTTCAAAGGATTAAATGAAAGAATACATGTAAACCATGTGGCACCATTCTTAAAACATTTTAAATTCTTAGTAAATACTAGCTACTGCTAAATTAATCTGAGCTGAGGAATAGCATCAAGTATAGATTGAATTTTCAGTTCAATGAGCTATTACATCCCTATAGTACCCAGATAACTCAGAGTAAATTATATCCTGCTTTTTAAAAACTCTAAATATTTTCAAAGCATTAGTTGTCACCCATTTTGGCTTAGGTTGTTTAGTCAAAGTGTTAAATAACTAAAAATAAAATTAAAGATATTTCTCTTACTATCCTAGAGCATCACCTAACAGAAAGGGACTATTAGCATGTCGATTAGTACATTTTTCTTCCCATTTGAAAATATAAAATACATATTTGCAAATATAAAATATTGATTCTAGGGAAAATACACAAACGTAGTAGAATCACAAATAGCAGCTTTTAGCAAACCAAACATTTTGTTGAAAATTGATCATTAACATAGAAGATAATATGTTTCTTAGGTAGTAGGAATGGGTTTGGAAGGCAATTAGTCCAAACAAAATCACAGTTCAGAGGCTCAGAAATTCACAGCAGGAAATTGTTAAATCAAAGTTAGAGGAGGAGTGGCTAGTGATAGGTGGTTTGGAGGACAAGAGATCTTTAGAGAGCTCAAAGACTGTCAGAGTTGGATAAGACTGAACCGAATATTTCTGTAATGTGCTGGACTGTATCAGAAACCAGCCTATGTAAGACAGGGTTAAATGATAAAATTATTTGGCTGAACTGTCTTCACCCCCTGAGTATACTGAAGATAGATTTATGAACAGTTTAATTTTAACAGTTGAGGTGGGAAATGATTAAACTATGAAGAGTAGTTTTGAGTCCAACTTAAGATGGGTTCTGGCAGAGTTCCAGGTCAAATGACAAGGTGATTGCCAAGAGGAGGGAAGATGTTGATGTAGGCAATCTTTCAATGTGTCCTTGTATTTCCAAGACAATATTGAAGAAGGTTATGTATGGTATCTATTTCAGAAAGATGAGCTGTGGGGTGTTTTTTATTGTTGTTGTTTTTAATTTTTTTTCTATTTGAATACTGCCTAAATATAAATAAAAATTTCAAATGTGATAGAAGACATTTTATCTGCTTTATTTTTTTAGATATCTATAATTTGAAGTATAGAGTGAACATTAAAGTTGTTTTATCTAATCCACCAGCAAGCATAAACTTAGGCTGTTGAACAATTTAAGATCATACTTGCATAGTTTTTTACAGTAGCTGACATTAAACCTCTGGATTTGCATATTCTCCTTGTTAAGTATAATCAGGCTTATTGTCAGTCAATCTCTGTGCTTTTCTTTGCCAATGTTGGGTGATACGTTTTTCGTCAGAAAGATGCAGTTTTCATCTCCTTAAACATATACCCCCTGAAGCAGAAATAGCTTTTAAGTAAATCTGGGAAAAGACTATTTTCAAAATGAGAAAAAAAGAATATAGCAAACATATTTTACTAGAGCATATAAGTCAAGGAACAAAAGACACATCACACTTTTTCAGACTTAAGAAAAGTCTGTCTACTTCAGTCTAGTTTGTTGGAGAGTTGAACTAAATATGTTTGAAGATGAGTGTGCATATTTTCCCTTAGAAGATACTTTGTAAATATTAAAGAGAAGACGTGAAATTTAGGGGTGCCCTGTAAATGAACAAATTGATGATATCTATATATAACTTCTTTGCTAGACATTTAATGATAAGGAAAAACAAGTATGGACAGATTAAATGAATTACAGAGTCACTTTGTTGGTGTGTTGAAGAGAAGAAATTTGACTTCAGACTTTTAATTTCTATGACTTAGCCTCAATATTTGGGAAAAGATATACACTAGAGAAATAGTAAATGAATTAAAGGAAAATCAAAATATAGGTTATGTTTTCTGTATTATTTAGATTAAAAGGCAGATTTAGAAATATGAGAAAGAACAAACAGTTCAAGACTATTTCAGGATTATTTGCAGTGGAAAAGCGACATTTTTATCAAAATTGTTGGAGTTCATTTGACATATACTCATAATTACAGTCCTCCCTCAGTATCCAGGGGTGATTGGTTCTAGGATCCCAAGGATTCCCAAGTCCCTTGTGTAAAATGGTATATTATTTGTATATAACCTATGCACAACCTTCCGTATTCTTTAAATAATTTCTTGATGCTTATAATATTTAATATAAATGTTATGTAAATCCTTCTGTGTGCTATTCAGTAGAGAAGCCATTTTTTAATATTGTCAATTCTCAGTTAGTAGAACCTGTGTATATGAAACCTGCAGATAAGGGAGTTGAGTATACTTTAGTCATGTATCTTTAATATGGCTCAGAGTAAGCATTAAATTTTATATTAATATTTATAATTCATCCATCCATTGACAACAAACACATATCAAGTACCTATTATATGACAGTTTTCATGTAGCTGATATTTATGATAAATTCATAATTATATTTTCTATAAATGCTAATGTCTTAAATTTTTATGTCTATATTCTATTGAAAATATCAGTAAACCCATATTTAAGCCAAAGTTCACACTTTAATTGTAATTCTCTTTTTTGTTGTTGTTGTTAATGTCCTCTTTTCTAGGTTACAATGCAAGGTACCACATTGCATTTAATTGTCATGTCTCATCAGTCTCCTCTAGTTTATGAGTTTCTCAGTCTTTTTATCATGATATTAGCAATCTTTGGGGGGAATATACAGCTTTTATGTAATATATCTTATTGGTACATTTTAATTACCCATCTTAATGAAGTTCAGAGTGATAGGAACACACACACACACACACACACACACACACACACACAAACACAAACACACCACTTTGCGTGTTTCGCATCCCTTTTTCTCCCCTTCCCAGTACTTGGTATTGATAATATTGTATATATGTATATAGCATTATTTGAACTGTTTCCCTAATCAAATCTTCTCTACTTCCCCTAAACCCCCTCCATTGCTCCCCTGGAGTCTCTCCTCCTCTATCTGAAGTTCCTTTTGTTACCCAATTTCTCTCTAGCTTCCACATCTGAGAGAAAACATACAATGGTTCACTTTCTGAAAGTGGCTATCTCGCTTTGCATAATATTCTCTAGTTTCATCCATTTTCCTGTAAATTGCATAATTTTGTTTTCTTTATACCTGAGTAAAATTCCATTGTGTGTATATACCACAGTTTTATAATTCATTCATATGTTGACAGATACCTAGGCTGGTTCTATAGTTTGACTATTGTGAATTTTGCTTCTAGAAACATGGCTATCCATCTATCACTATAATACTCTATCTAACTTCCATTCCTTTGGAAAGATACTGAGGAGTGGTATTGCTCGGTCATATGGTGGTTCTATTCCTATTCTTTTGAGGAACCTCCATACTGATCTCCAAAGTGGTTGTACCAATTTACAATCCCACCAACAGTGTGTAGGGGTTCCTATTTCCCCACATAATCACCAGCATTTACTATTGTTTGAATTCTTGATGATTGTCATTCTATCTGCGATTAGACAGCATCTCAGTGTAGTTTTAATTTGCATTTTCCTGATTGCTAATGATGTTGAACATTTTTTCATATTTATTGGCCTTTTGTATTTCTTTTGAGAAATGTCTATTCAGTTCAATTGCCCACTTCTTGTTTGGGTTACTTGGGTTTTTAAAAAAATATTAAGTTTAAGTTCTATGTACATTTGAAATATTAGTGTTCTATCATCACATCCTGTGAAGGACTACATGATAGTCATAGAACATCACCAGTAATGCTAATTTTCCTCATTTGAATAAATCATTTTTAGATGCCTTTGATTTCATCTCTCTATAGGTCGTATTTTTCATACGTTGCTCCTATTGTGCCTTAGAATATATAAAGATCCTAGAATAGGAATTCCTTTAAAATATACTGTGCCCTCAAATTACAGTATATACCTGTATATAGACTCATTTTTAAAAATCTAACAAATTTTGGGGGTCTCTGTTTTTAAAACTCCTTCCAATTAAAAAATAGTATATCAGAAAAGGAGTTAGGTAATTTTTATAATGCCCCATTGGTAATGCAAACTAATTCTGTAAGACATATATAATTGACAATCTGGACATGAAATGTTTCCCCACCCAATTTCTAACTAACACATTCATTAAGCAGAAAATTACTGTATGAATTGAAAACCTGAAAAACATACCATTAACTACAGAAGCTTTTACATAGCAATGTTTGTGTGATTCTCTCCTAAGGGAATTTTCTCTTCTGAATATTTGCTAGTGGTCTAAAATGCTTTTGAGCCTCCATAGTCTAAGTGGAATCTAGGTTTTGAGTATATGAGTTATGTAAAGAACCTAATTCTCTTTTTTTTTAAATAATAATTGGTGCATTGTAATCATACATCTTTGTTAGGTACAAGCTGATAAAGGCATACATGCACACATTTATCATTTAACCCCTTCCCCAATTCCCACCCCACTCCCTCGCCCTCCCTCCTTCTCAAGTTCAGTTTAGTGATTGACCTTGATTATTTGTGAAAGTATATCATGTACATTAGGGTGTCCCCCCCTTACCCACCCCCGTCCATCCCCCTCAGTTAAGTCAACTTCTTTGCTCATCTAGGGTTTCTCCTTTTTCATCTGGAGACCCTCTTATGCCCCATCTTCTCCCTAGCATCTGCATATCAGGAAGAACATATGCTTTTTTACTTTGTGATTGACTAATCTCACTTAACATAATGTTTTCCAGTTGCATCCATTTCCCTGCAAATAACATGATTTTGTTCTTCTTTATGGCTGAGCAATGCACTTAGCAATAGTTATCTATACCTTGATTACAATATATCCCCACTCTGAAGTTTAGAAAGAAAGCAGTAGCAATTTTACTGTTAACTGATAAAGAAGCAGTTGGACCTTTAGGGAAAGAGTTAATGAATTTTAGATCTGAAACCAGGTTTCTCTGTGAACTATGATCCTAATAGTTAAAGGAGATGTCTATCAAATTGCTTATGAGGAAAAATTTATGGAAAATAACCAAGAGTAAAGCTTTGTTCTTATTAAGAAACATGAATATGTATGTAATTTTAGCCAGACTAAATTAACCCAAAAACAAAAAAAATAAAAAAATAAGGACAATACAAAAAAGAACCTAATTCTCAGTGATATAAATGGGGCAGACAGTTGAGGTTTACATTATTTCTCATATAATTAAGGCCAAGATGACATGCACATTATACTAATGTTTAATACAAATAATTTAAATGTAACTATATATTCTAGGAAATTGTTTATGACATTTTCTGTTTCTAGGCCAACTTAATTTTTCCTCTGCTACCTGAGTGTAATAAAAAACAAAAGGGAGGAACCTTTTTGTTGTATTTATTGTATGCTAGAGAATGAAAACTGTAAAACGATGTGTGAGTTGCCATATGTTTCAGAAGATAGTCTATCTAAAGTATTTTTTAAGTAATTAATCCCTCTGGATTTGTTCACAGGACTTTGAGCCTTTAGATTGTTAGGTATTTTCTTTTTGTTGTTGTTACAACAAATTCACATAAATGATATCATATGTGTCTATAAAGGGATCACAGAAAAAGTAGTAATCCCAGGATGTTGTCTCCCTTTAATTAAGTTTTAAGGTGGTAGTGAGTTAGAGGTATGTTACTGTTTTCATTTTCCAACTATCAGACTCAGGAAAAACACAGCCTATAATGAAGTCTCCTAGGAGATGGCATGATACACCCTTCTCCTTTACTAGACTGCTGAAACAAAGTACCACAGACTGCATGACTTAAAAGAACAGAAATTCATTCTCCCACAGTTCTGGAGGCTAGAAGCTAAAAATCAAAGTGTCAACAGGGCCAGGCACTGTCCAACAGCTCTGGAGAAGAATCCTTTCTCACCTCTTCCTAGCTCTAGGTGGTTGCCAAGCAATCCTTGACATTTCCTGGTTTGTAACTCTGTCACCTTGGCCTCTGCCTGTGTAGTCAGATGACTTTCTTCCTGTCTCTGTCTCTAAATTTCTCTTCTCTCATAAACATACCAGTCATTGGTTTTAGGGCCTACTCTATTCTAGTCTGATCACATCTTAACTAATTTTATCTGGAAAAAAAAAAAAACTATTTCCAAATAAGATAACATTCTGAGGTCCTAAGAGATATAAATTACTGAGGGGTAAGGCATTACTAGGGCTGGAACCTAGGGGCAGTCTACCTTCAAGCTACACCCCCAGCTCTTTTTTATATTTATTTTGAAATTGGGTCTTGCTAAGTTACTAAGGGTCTCACTAAATTGCTGAAGTTGGCCTCAAACCTGCAATCCTTACATCTCAGTCTCCCAAATATTAGAATTACAAAGGTGCACCACCATGCTCAGCTAATGAACTTTTGAGGAACACTATTCAACCTAGTAGAAACCCTTAGTTTTTTTTAAATTTTAATTAATTGACCTATGGCATTTAATATTATTTGTAATGTAATGGGCAAATAGCCATTAAAAATAATACCCATCCAATGTAATATCTTTATTCAGTTATATTAGAAAATAATTATAAGATGAGCACATGCCCATAATCCCATTACTTGGGAGGCTGAAAGTAAAGGATTGCATGTTGAAGGCCAGCCTCAGCAACTTAGTAAGACCCTGTTTCAAAATAAAAAAATAAGCCGGGCGTGGTGGCGCATGCTTGTAATCCCAGCATTTGGGAGGCTGAGACCGGAGGATCCAGGTTCGCGGCCAGCCTCAGCTACCTAGTGAGGCACTCTGCAACTTAGTGAGACTCGGTTTCAAAATAAAGAATAAAAAAATAGGGCTGGGGGTGTAGCTCAGAGGTAGAATGACCCTGAGTTCAATCCCCAGTACCACAAAAAAAATAAATAAATAAATAAAATAAAAAAATAAAAGGGATGGGGATATATATCAGAGGGAGAACACTCCTGACCAGTATCAGTAGTAGCAGTAGTAGTAGTAGTAGTAGCAGCAGCAGCAGCAGTAGTAGCAGTAGTAGTAGCAGTATAATATATTATTATAAAACAGGAATTTATATTCTGCTAGGTCCATGATACATTGGAGTAAGTCAGATATTTAGAAGTTATACTATACAACTTGGCTTTTCAGCAAGAGCTAATCTTGCTCTTGAATGTGGCTGTTGTTTAGAGCACTAATGACCATTTCTATCATCATGGCTCATGTAGTGTAGTTCTTCATAATGTATTCAAGGATAAGAATATGAGCTCTAAGCAAATGATGCAATTAAGAAATTGAAGAACTGCAGAATGGAAGAAAATACTTGCAAACTATTCATCTAGGAAGAGATTAATATACAGACCATATGAAGAAATCAAGAATTTAGCCAAAAAAGCAAATAATCTGACTCAAAAATGGGCAAATAGCCAGATGTGGTGGTGCATGCTTGTAATCCCAGTACTTGGGAGGCTGAGACTGGAGGATCCAGGTTCACAGCCAGCCTCAGCTACTTAGCGAGGCCCTCCGCAATTTAGTGAGACCCTGTTTCAAAATAAAGAATAAAAAATAGAACTTGGAGTGTAGCTTGGAGGTAGAATGCCCCTGGGTTCAATTCCCAGTAATGCAAAAAAAAAAAAAAAAAAAGACAAATGATCCAAATAGACATTTTTCAAAAAAAGATACTCAAATGACTAACAGCTGTATTTTAAAAAGTGTTTAACATCACTAATCATCAGAGAAACAAATAAAAATCACAATAAGAATCATCTCACTTCAGTTAGAATGACGATAATGAAAAAAAACACAATGCTGGCAAGGATGTAGAGAAAGAGGAATTCTTATACATTGTAGGTGGGAATGTAAATTAGTACCGCCATTGTGGACAACAATAAGGAAGTTCCTAAGAAAAACAAGTGTGTGCATCTGTGTTTGCTTCAGTTTGAGTCTTACTATGATGTATAATTTGCAGCGCACCAATAAAAATGTAAAAAACTATTTGAAACTTGAAATTGGCTAAAATGCAAAAGAAATAAGAAATCATAGTGAAGGAAAAGTAATAAGCCAGCAGGATAAAATAACAATAATGCTTGATATTGGAGTGTGTTGTGTGGTAAACACCATTTTAAGCCTTCACATGTGAAATTCTTGATGCTACTACAGTCCTGTAAAACATTATCTTCATTTTATACGTGTAAACTAAAGCATAGAGAGGTTAATATATTAGTTGTCCACTATTCCAACCACACTTAGTAATTGCCACCAGTCAGGATTCAAGCCTAACCAGAATCCAGTGCCAATATTCTTATTCACAACACTATACTAAAACCAAGAGTGGAGTTAGTCTGATAAAAGATGCCTATTATATCCTCCAGGGTTACCAGAATGACCCACAGATAAATTTCTGAAATTCCTAGAAGTAAATAAAAGATAGGAATCTAATGAACTCTAACAGATTCAGTGACCTCAAAACTTAAAACATAACCATTGCCTGGTATGCATGCTGTACTTCACTCTAAAGCTGGAAATACCATATATAGAGAGAGTTCCATTCTACAGTACAATTAATGCAGAAGGTTTTACAGCTACTTCACAGAGTATACTTGAAGGTAAGAAGGGAAGTCATGAAACCTGAGCTCATAAAAGCATCAAAATATCTTTATAGCCTTTACCAGCTTGTACCTAACAAAGATGTATGATTACAATGCATCAATTAAAAAATAAAATTATAAAAAGAGATACCAACCATAACAGTTCATTTTAGAAAAAAATGGTGGAGCAATATAAACATGATTTTTAAAAACCATGCAAATATCATAACTCTAACAAAACTCCTTCCTTTTACTTGCTACGTCCTCTATGCATGGTTCAAATATAGCTGCACTTATAGTGTACATACATTCTGTGTAGAAATATTTAACAGTAAATAAATAAATCCACCTACTGAACAACAAAAAAAAATACCTTTATAGGAGTACGAGAGTTGCATGGGCAATCTTTTGGAGATGAGGTTTTGCTCAGAGTTGAGAAGTGGAACTATTTTTCAGATATAATGTACTATAAGTGAGGTGATAGGAAATGGGAGTAAATTTTAATTTACCATGCTAAGTATTCACTAATATTAATATTCAACTTCAATTTAAGACAAATGATTTTCTGGAAGTATAACTAGAAAGATTAATGAATTGTGATTTGTTCTTAGTTGTTTGCAATATACATATGTATGTATATTATATATTAAACTGAACTCATGTCTGCACCAGGTACTGCTAATTTGACTAAAATAAGTTTTTAAGCATAAAAATTCTGTGTATATTTTTAGTGTCCTAACTTCTTCCATATCTCTTCTGTAGGGTCCCCCTCCCAAATTCTTCAGTCTATTTGTCATCTCTTATCTATTCTCAACTATCTTTCCTAATGATTAATTTCAGAGATTCTATTTAGTTAAGACTTAGGACAAAATTAATGTAAGAAAAATATTCCACTAACACCATTGCTTGCTACTTTTGTATCTTTGTGAAAGCATGGTATCTTAATTACACCTTGCTGTAAAACTCATCCATAAATTATATAACTTTTAAATTTTATTGTATGCATTGTTCTTTGACTAAACATACCAGAAGTGGCATTTTCTTAGTATTTTTAACATGTACCTATCCAGCACCTAAAAACATTTGAACTAATTATGGTTGAAAACTAATCATTGAGCTTGCTATAAATATATTTGTATTAAGAAAGAATATTATCTTTTTCAATTTGAAATGTTGCTTCCTTTCTGCATAGTAATTATCTGGGACTCTACATTTGAGTAGCAGGAATATCTAAAAGCATAATGAAGCATATGAATACTTTATTTTTATAATGTGCCTTAGGAAAGAAACAGAGAAAAATAAATAAGCTATTTCAGAGGAACACACACTCTTTAACATTCTCTGTTTTATCAGTCTATAATTTTCCAAAGATTAACTTTTCCAAATGGCAATTTACATGAATTTTCATTAATTATGTGTAGCATTTTTTTTTTTGCTACTTTTTCTAAGAATTTGTATTATTACAAAAGCCAAGTTGCACATGAGGAAGATGATACCAAGGAAAATGGCAGCAAATAGAGCTCAAAACCAGAAATCAGCATTTTTGAAAGTAGACATTTATTTATTTTCTATGATGTATCAAAATAGTGACAGACTGTTTTGTGACATTACCGATATCTCTATAATAAACTGAAAATAAAATTTAATAGTATGCTCTAATTGAAGTAATTTTTTATTTTATTTTCTCTTAGTCTCATAGCATCAGCTTTCTGTGGTAATTACAGTATTCATTCCAAAAGACTGTCTTCGGTCTACCTGAAAATTAGTGGATTCATACACTTCGTATAACATTCTGCAGTAACACTCTTTTTCATATGGAAGTCTAGTGAGTTCATATAATAGCAGTAACAATAAAGGTACAGCAACAATAAGAGCAAATATTTCTTGAAATTTTTAAGCTTCCTGTGTATCAGATATTGTGCTAAATGCTTTCCAGTGTTCAGTATAGCCCTGTGAGGCGGTTAGTATTGTTTCAGTATCATGCCACTGAACTTAAGGCCTAGTGAGGTTAGTGTTGTACACCAGGCCACTGGCCAAAGCCAGCACACAATCTCAGATCTTCAGATTCTACGTACTTTATCACAGCAAGCCTTTGAATGGCATGTTAGCCTTTTCACATGTCTTGAATATGTCTGCCTTTTATATACTGTCCTAAACATCTGTTACCTTGTCTGCCTTTTTATACACTGTCTTTAATATCACCTAGGTTATTAAAAGTAACAGTGAAACTGTATAGTGCCAGATTTTAACAATAGTGCTAAAATGAAAAATGTTGAGGCATTGTAGACAAATGTTAGTGAATCACTCTGTCAGAGTATGAATCGTCACATGGAGCTATTCCAAGAGAAATCTTATTTAGTACATATGAGTAATTATAATGAAGTTTGCTTAGATTTTTATACCATCATGATTTCTCCTTACTTATATAAATTAACTCCCAAATCAGACTAGTCTGACCACTTAACCAAAACTCTCTAAAAATACCTTAAGGCAAGATAAGCAACTAGTACATTTAGAATAATCTTTTAAAATGTTATATATCTTATTAATGAAAATTACTTGCAGAATACAAACAATGGAATTTCATTTTTCAGAGTTGCTACTTCTCATTTACCACTTATTTAAAAAGATAATATCAATTTGTTATAGTCCATTGGCATTGCAGAACCTTTGTAAACTGTCATAATAAAGGCAGACCATTTACACTAGGCCACCCATCAGGAACTACCCCTGATTTCCTGGCCTTTTCCAGATAGCTCAAAAGCTCATTTTCATTACTTATATTCCTTCCCCTTCCATAACTTTCACTGGCTTGTCTTTAAAGTAGTTTGTGACTTTCCTTCATCCATAGCCAGTAGTTGCTATGCACATCACTTGGCTCATTAACAGTCACCAAACAAATAACAGAACAATGACACTGGACCAGATGTCTCACAATTAATGTTATCACTGTGTCTTTTAAAATGTTTTTCTAGTTTGACAAATAAAAGGGCATTCGTTTATAAGGAACTTCTAAACACATCTGATGTGTGTCATCCTACATAATAATTATTTCTATAATTTCCATTTTATAGAGGAATAAATTATTGATCAAAAGGATCAAGGAGCATGGTGGCACAGGCCTGTAATCCTAGTACTTGGGAACCTGAGACATGAAGATCGTAGGTTTGAGGCAAGATTCTCAACCTAGGAAGACCCCATTACAAAACCAAAAAAAAGTGGGGGGGCTGCTTAGCTCCTAAATTCAATCCCCAGTATAAACACATGCACACGCATGTGCATACACACACACACACACACACACACACACACACACAGGTTATTTTGTGTAAGCCTGCAGATCCAAATATTTCTGAAATAAAGTATGCTGCACTAGTATCAGCTATCACCAGTATTCTCAAAGGGTTGTAAAAAATTGAAGGCTTGGTCTAACAAGTACCCAGGAGTCCTTCCAAGTGGTTCAACAACAGCTGTGCAAAGAACAACACCCAGTGTATAAAAATACAAAAGAGTCAAAATTAAAGATATATACCACTAGTGACATCCCTCTTCACTCCCTGTACGGCAATTAAGGGCTCAAGGATATGTCCACAAAAGTTATAAACTATTATAGAAGTGTTAGTCTTCAAAATAGTACTTATAGACAGGTGGTTTATTAGTTGATTATTCGGATTTTTTAAACTCTTCATTGTCAAGAAGGTAGTTAAAATTCGCATGACTGATTTAGTGTTGCATTACTTAAATATTTCCATCTTGGTAAATTCTCTGTATCCATCCAGAAATGTGTAGACATCTCAGTTTTCTTATTTTTTCTCCTTCAAACTGGAGATCTAGAGAATCGAGCCCTTTCATGCTAATATGCTTTTCTCTTGAGCTTCCTTAAGAAAGGGTAACATGCCTTAGATTGTCTCTGTTTACTGATGGTCTATTTACTGACTCCCCTTCTTGTAAATCATCTAAGCAAGAAGAATTAGAAACTTATTAGTTTCTTTAGAATAGACAACTCTTGTAATAACTAGTTTTACATGCAGTTAGTATTCTCCAAGTCACTTGTATGATGGAGATAATCACAGATTAGGAATATAAAAGAACAAACTCTACCTTTTAGGTGTTTACTGCTCTCAAATAATTTACATCTAGAAAATTTACCATCTACACATTTGTATAGAAGCTCCACATTATATTCTAGTGCTTGAATACTGTCAGAGATGGTCTTCTTTAAAACACAATTCCTAGTTATCTCCTCTCAAGAACTTAAGTTATAAGAACTTAAGTTATAACTTAAGTTATAACTTAAGTTCTTGAGAGGAGATAACTAGGAATTGTGTTTTAAAATACAGCCACTACGTCAACTTTTTTGCCAAAATTCTTAGCTGGTGTTGGAGGTGGAAGGAGAGAACATGAGATTGTATTTTTTTTTTCTTATTCCTGTGTAGTTTCAGAACATATTTGAGATCTCAGGTTTTACCATAACCATACCTACCTAGTTCAATGCCAAACTGAGTGAATGAAGGGGGACTTTAAAGGTAAATTTGTATAAATTCTCCTTGTCTGTGTTTTCCAGTGGTAGTGTTACAAGAACAGTATTTCTCAGACCTAGTTTATCTTATTAGTTGAATAGCAGAGACCTATTAAGATCAACTTGATAAGATGCTATGGTTATGGAAGTGTCCTAACCACTGGTACAGCTGTGGAGAAAGAAGAAACTATGCATAAAGGTGAAGAAAAACTTTTACAAGGAGTGAAAGTTATTAAACACACCTTCCGCTGTGTAGGAAAGTGAAAAGATACTGGGAAGTTGTTGAAGGCTCTTTTGATATATGGTAAATCTAGATCAGTGTTCTAGACTGTGGAATGAAATGTTAATTATTTGATCATAAGTCTGTCTTATGGTGCAATATTATACCACATTACTGTATGAATGAATCGCAAAACATAACTGTAATTTTAGTTTTTCTTAGCATTAACACAATCTTTTCCTCTATATTTACAGTTGGAAGTCATATAAATGCTCAGATTGTAAAAGGAAGACATATCAATGTAGATGCCAGAATTCCTAAGCAAAATTCTGGTTTGGGGGCATTGTAGCCAGATAAGAATATGATACCAGCCGGGCATGGTGGCGCATGCTTGTAATCCCAGCATTTGGGAGGCTGATACCGGAGGATCCGGGTTCGTGATAGTTCTCTCCTAATACTGACACCATTTCTAGACTCATTGCTAAAGTCCTTTTGAAGAACTTTATGGTAATTCATGAATTACTTAAGAGAATCATTTTTCTTTGAGAGTCTGTCTACATTATATGAAGGGTTAAGTATTAATAAAATGTCTACCTTCCTGATAAACACAATAATTTTTTCCTTTGTGTTGAATGAAAGTGAAAGTAAAAAAGAAAGTCTCATTAATACAGGACATTTTTCTATCTGCTTGCTCATTAAACTAGTATTCATGTCACAGAATAAAAATAATCAACAGCCAATAAGACATGACTAAAAACAAACTTGAAAGGAATGTCAGAATACTCTAAATTCTTTGGATAGTCTTTCCATGGCATTGAACTTTCGATTTTAATGAAAACAATTAAAATTGTTTATCTGTATATGGTAATAGGCAAAGTGATTTATTAGTCTGAGCTTTCTAGGGAGTTTTGATGAAAGACCTGAAATGAAATATATATGAGTGAATGAAAAAAATCACATAGGTAATAAATTAATAAAAATGACATTAAGAGTTAATGCAACATTTTTATAAAAATAAAGTTACATGGGTGTGAAGGGATGATTGATGCATTACCTATTTAGAATTGAGGGTACTGATAAAAGCTACCTTTTGTTGAATCAGGCAGGAGGTGATGCTTAAAGATTTGAAGTCTGAATAATGGGAGTGAATCAGCTGGTAATGTGTAAGACAGGGTTATTCCATTTATCTGCTAGAGTTTGAGAAAGAAAACTCTTTCAAATATAAAGTAAATAAGAACTTGGGTTAAGACTGACAGTAAAGGCTAAATGAAATAGGCAAGGAAGAAGGACATTGTAATTGTACACGATAGTGAGATTCATAGTGATACATTCATATATACACATACCATTATTTGGTCTGTTTTCTTGCCCGTATCTCCCCTTTATCTCCCTCATCCCCTTCTACTACTCGTCTCTCTCCTAATTTTCATGAGATTACTCTTTTGTGCTTTTTTTTCTCTAGCTTCCACATATAAAAGAAAACATGTGTCCTTTCATTTTCTAAGTCTGGCTGATTTCACATAGAATGATGTTCTCCAGTTATATCCATTTTCCTACAAATCCCATAATTTTCTTCTGTATGGCAGAGTAAAATTGCATTGTGTGTATATACACCTCATTTTCTTTATGTACTTATCTGTTGATGGATATCTTGTTTGGTTCCATAACTTAGCTATTATAAACATGAGTTTACATGCATCATTATAGTATTCTGGCTTTTTAAATTTTTGGTAAAGAAACCTAGGAGTGGTGTAGCAAAGTCATATGGTCATCCCATTCCTCTTTTTTTGGAGGAACCTCATACTGATTTTCATAGTGGTTATACTAATTTATAATCCCACCAACAATATGTAATCACCAACACTTATTATCATTTGTATCCTTGATGGTTGCCATTCTAATCAGAATTAGATGGAATCTCAGTGTAGTTTTGATTTTCATTTCCATAATTACTAATGATATTGAACATATTTCATATGTATTGGTTATTTGTATTTCTTATTTTGAGAAGTGTCTGTTCAGTTCAATCACCCATTTGTTGATTATTTTTATTTTGGTGTTAAGTTATTTTAGTTCTTTATATATTCTGGATATTAGTCCTCTGTCCCATAGAGAGGAATTTTGCTCAGGATGAATTTTGATTCTCATCCATATGTAATTTACATGGTATTTAGAGAGACATTGGACTTAGTCTCTCAAGTATATTGGAATAAGACTTTGGGAGCCGTTGGGATAGAATGAATGTATTTTGTTAGTAAAGAAAAAAATTAAATTTTGGAGGCCACGGATGGAATGCTACCATTTTGCATGTATACATTCCTCCAAAATTCATATGCTGGAACCTAAGACCCGAAGTGATAGTATTAAGAGATAGGGCCTTCGGGAACTAAATGAGAGGATTCAGATCTTATGATTGAGATTAGTGTCTGTATAAAAAGTTTGGATGAGCCGGGCGTGGTGGCGCACGCTTGTAATCCCAGTATTCGGGAGGCTGAGACCGGAGGATCCGGGTTCGCGGCCAGCCTCAGCTACCTAGTGAGACCCTCCACAACTTAGTGAGACCCGGTTTCAAAATAAAGAATAAAAAAAATAGGGCTGGGGGTATAGCTCAGAGGTAGAATGCCCCTGAGTTCAATCCCCAGTACCGCAAAAAAAAAAAAAAAAAAAAAGTTTGGATGAAATTAGCTAAGTCCTTTTTCCTCTCTGTCCATTCCATCATGTGAGGACAGTGTTTATCCTTCTCAGAGAAACAGCATCTAAGACACCATCTAGGAAACAGATACCAGGCCCTTCTCAGATTCTGATCCTGCCAGTAGCTTGATACTGAACTTTAAGCCTCCAGAACTATAATAAACACATTTCTGTACTTTAGAAATTACCCAGTATCAGACATATTGTTATAGTAGCACAAACAGACTAAGACAGGACCTAACAGTAAGAACTGGAACTATAAAACTTCTAGAGGAAACAGAGGTAGAACTTCCTGAATGGACAGTGACTCCTCAATGTGAGACCAAAATCATAGCTAACTAAAAGAAAACAGACTAATGGTGCTACATCAAACTTAAAAATCTCTGCTTTTTCATTGTATTATTTACATTGGTTGGCAATCTATGAAATAGGAGAAAAATTTGAAAACCATATATCCCTTATAAGGGATTAATATCCATGGTAAAGAATTCCTCCAACTCAACAATGGAAATATCTGATTAAAAAATGGGGAAAGGGCTTGAATAGACATTTTTCCAAAGAAGATACACAAATGAATAAAAAACATATGTGATACTCAATATAACTAATCACCAAGGAAATGCAAACCAAAACTGCAATAAGATATTACTTCACATCTATTAGGAATGGCCTCTATCAAAATAATAGAAGATAACAAGTGTTGGCGAGGATGTCAAGAAAATGGAACCATGTGCACTGTTGATGGGATTGTTTAAAAACAAAAAGTTACTATGTGAAACAACATGGAACTTCCTCAAAAAATTAAAAACAAAACTACCATGTGACCCAGTCATCCCATTTCTGGTTATATATTCAAAAAGATTGGAACAGAATTGTGGGGGTACATTTTTACAGCTATTTTCAATTTCAGCCTGATTTACAATAGCCAGGATGTAGAAACAACCTAAATATGTGTGAATGGATGAATGGATAAAGAAAACATGGTCTATACAAAATATTATTCAGCCTTAGAAAAGAAAAAATCCTGTCATAGGCCATGATATGGATAAACTTTGAGGACTTTACACTAAGCAAAATAAGTCAGTCATTGA
The DNA here is from genome assembly GCA_004027655.1 of Graphiurus murinus. NCBI lineage: Eukaryota > Metazoa > Chordata > Mammalia > Rodentia > Gliridae > Graphiurus > Graphiurus murinus. Next base: position 84,272 of record PVLC010004297.1, read on the forward strand.
AAGACAAATAGTATAAGACTCTAGTTACAAGATTTTTAAAACAATCAAATTCATAGAAACAGAGTAAAATGGTAGTTACCAGAGGTTGGGAGGAGGGCTAACAGGGATTTGTTCAATATAGAATTTCAGTCATACAAGATTAGAAAGTTATAGAGATATTTTATACAACAGTGTTTGTATAGTTAACAATATTGAACTGTACACTTAGAATAAATTTGTTTTTATCACAAAATAAAAAGTGAAAAAGGAGATTCCTGTTTATTCAGATTTTTCCTTAATAAGGATGTTCTTAACTCTTTGCTACAGTGTGTTCTTTATAAGTATGTTTTAATGAGCAGGGCATGGTGGCCCACACTTGTAATCCCAGTACTTGGGAGTCTAAGACAGGAGGATCCAGGTTCCTGGCCAGCCTCAGCTTCTTAGTGAGGCCTTCCACAACTTAGTGAGACCCTGTTTCAAAATAAAGAATAAAAAATTAGGACTGGGGCTGTAGCTCAGAGGTAGAATACCCCCAGGTTCCATCCCCAGTACTGAAAAAAATATGTTTTAATGTACTCTTTTTATAAACTGATATAATCAGTTTTATAATTGGTGAATATATTCCTGACCATGTAAATTCTGTTGATGACGAACAAAATTGCACAAATGTAAAGATGTAGCTATATATTTCAAAGTATTTTAAAGAATAAGATGATATAACATTTCTTATAAAATGGTCACTGATGTTATTCATTTGGGGACCTTAATGTCCTTAATATATATAGCCTATGATAAATTTAATAAAAATTCTGGAAATATTGTTAGCTTTTATAACCATTTTTACCCTTTTTAAATTTAAATGTACTTTTTGATGTCTTTTCATTCGATATCTTTAAAAAAAAATCTAAGGAAGCTTAAATTGGTGCCTTCTTTTTTTTTCTCTGCAGGCTTTCCTATAGTACATAGATATAAAAATGAACATTTCATTGATTCTTTTTAATATATGTATGCAAAAAGTGCCATTGTAGCATCTAAGTATTTGATCCTTGAGGCTTTAAAGCTATAGTACCTTACATACCTGATTTTCCTATCCATTTCTATCTTTATAGCTTTGAGGGAGGATAAAAAAGCCACAGAATACAAAAGTGAGTAGTTTGGCATCAAAGTAGGGAGAGGAGATAAAGTTCTTGTCCTGGGTAACTAACTGTGTTATAGATTAGGGGATGGCATGGGATTGATGGTCTTAATGTATGTGTGTATTTGTGTATAAAAGTGTATATTAGGACATAAAAATTAATTGATGAATCTATCCAAGATTCACTTTTGAAAATTATAAACTATTGAAGCCAACTGTGGTGGTACATGTCTGTCATCCCAGTACTTGGGAGGCTGAGACAGGGAAATCTGAAGTTCGAGGCCAGGCTTTAGCAATTTAGTGAGACCCTGTTTCAAAATAAAAAATAAAAAGGGCTGGGGTACAAGAGTGCCCCTAGGTTCAATTCGTAGCACCTTACACACACACACACACACACACACACACACACACAACACACACACACACACAACACACACACACACACACACACACACACACACACACACACACACACA
>PVLC010004298.1:9453-86533 GCA_004027655.1 Graphiurus murinus
CCCCAGGGGTGTTCTACCTCTGAGGTATACCTATAGTCTTATTTTTTTTTTTTAATTTTGAAAGAGGGTCTTGCTAAATTACCATGTACTGGCCTCAAATCTGCAGTCCTCCTAGCTCAGCCTTCCAAGTCCTGGGATTATAGGCGTGCACCACCAGGCCAGGCTTAAAGTTGGTATTTTTGGTAAGTATTTTTCATCAGCTAATATTTCATGTCATATATTGTCAGATGTGAATTCAAATTCATAATTGTATAGATTCTTTTATTCATGGGGTAGGCAGCCATTAAAAAAAAAAAGAGAGAGAACATTTTTAGTGTGGCTGGTAAGTGTTTTTTTTGTTTTTTCCAGAAGCCAGACCTGAAGTAAAGGATGACCTCAACGAAGTTTGATGTTTACAGAGAACGGTATAAAATAGTGCTACAAAGTCTGCAGTACCCATCTGAGATGACCTTGGTGAGGTTGTATAATCTTGGATGAACAACATTTCAAAGATTTGGTTTATTTTCCCACAAAACACAGTTTTATCATCATACCTGACAGTGTTTGTGAAGGTTAAATGAGATCTTCCAAATCAGTCATCTAGGATTCTTTCTATCTGGCCTGTAGTAGCTCAGTTTCTTCTTTGCTGGTCTTGTTGTTAGCAACTATTTTTTCAAGGGCTTTCCTTTAGTATGTAACTCATACCTCCACACACACACACACACAAAAAGTCTTGATAACCTGCAATATTTCTGTCCCCAAAATATACCTGCATGACCTCAGTCCCCCAATAAAACTAGAGCAAATTTTTCCTTGAGCATGCCTGAGGATGACTTCCATCTCTTAGCATTCCTGTCCCTAAAGTTTGACCCAGTTGAGGACTCTGATTCTTCTGGTTTCCATCTCTGCAAAGGGACAGGTTCTATGTAGCCTAAAGCAGAGAAGGCCTGGGGGTCCAGGCTTGGCCAGGGCATAAGGGATCTGAGAGCCCTCCTGTAACAGTGTCTTCTAACAGTGTGAGGTCCAAGAGAAACAGCAGCCCTGAGGGTCGACCTTGGACCACACCGCTCTGTCCATGGACACGGTTAGGAGACTGCCATGATATGTACTCATTAATTGACTCAGCAAATGCAAATTCCTGGCTCATATAACTAGTTTACATGTATGATTTCTTTCTAGTTTGCATCATTTATTTCTTAAGTATCTTTAAGAACAAAACATACTTGATACTTAAGAACTGATATATTTCTATTACCATTAAAAGAAGTAACAGTAAAAAATGATATAATGTCCCTAAAACAATGTATACGTCCTCTGCCAATAAACAGTCTGACCAGTCTACACATGTTATCTATACATATGGTAAGTTCTGACTTTTCAAATATTGGGATTTGTGCATGTTACTTAACATTTTGGTCCTTCATTTGAAAACTAAGGATAATACCTCCTTTACAAGGTTCACTGGAAAATTTCTTTCGAGCAAGAAAGTGAGAGAATGAGAAAGAAGCTTACACATAAAGTTATTTGAAAGCTATTGATCTTTTACCTATCCACTTACCAAATATTTCTTGAGCAACTATTCTGTATTCAGTTAGGTGTTGGGCTCGGTGGCCAACAGAGAACTTTCTTCATGGCAAGGCAGTATAATTAATGAATAAATAGAACTCGAAATTTCTATAAGTTGAAATGAATAAAAAATGCAACTACAGTGATAAGAACTCTAAAGTGGTAAACATATTAGTTAGCTAGTACCGTGTAACAAATCACCCCCAACTACAGTGACTTCAACCAAGAAACATTTATTATTGCCTACAGGTCGGTGAGATGGTTCTTCAGGACTCAGGTGGACTGACTAATTTGTCAGTGGGCAGCAGGGTATTGGGTCAGGGGTTCTACTGATCTTAGTTCTAGTGTCTTATATGTAAGGGGATCTGCTGATCTTGACTGAGACAACTGAACTCTCCTACATGTCGACTATCACCTCATTCAGCTTCATTCTGTTGGCCAGATTGATTCTATGAGACCAGCCCAGATTCCTTTGATGGGAAAGTAGATTCCGTCTCTTAATGAGAGGAGATTAAAGTCAAGAGGTCTGGATACAAAGAGGGATGAAAACATGTGTTCCTATTCTTTAAATCAATCTACCCCAGAGGCTATATGTTCACTGTTTGTTTGTTTGTTTGTTTGTTTGTCAGCATTAGGTGATTAAGCCCAGGGATGTTCTATCTCTGGGCTATATCCCAGCCCTTTTTATTTTATTTTTATGCTAAGTTGCAAAGGGTCTCACTAAGTTGCTAAGGCTGGTCTCCACCTGTAATCCTCCTATCTCAGCCTCCCAAGTACTGGGATTATGCATGCACCACCATGCTCCAATGGCTTTATGTCGACTTTAAGGATAGTAGGGCAGGTGACTTTTGTGTTAAGAATGAATTGGCCGTGTGAAGACTGAAGAACCTTGCCAAGCAGAGAGAGCATCATGTGAAAGTCCCTGAAATGGGAACTATGGCTTCAGGATTTGCCAGGTGTGGACAAAAGGCCAGTGTGATTGTTCCTTTTATTTCCTCTATGTAGCATAGAAGCCACTTGCATAGATTGTACCTTGGTGGAGGAGACCAGGATAAAGAACATAAGAGTGGAAGTAGAAGAAAAGTTTAACCCCTTTTTCATGGTCAAAAACAGTACCACGATTTTTCACAGAGAACTCTTAAACTTATGCTTTTCGTTTCTCAAAATCTGCCCAGGCATTGGGGGGTTGGATTTCTGGATGTAATGCATGACAGAGAGTTTGTTATTACAGTTAACATTAAATAGTATCACTTACATCTCTGTCCCTATTACCATTGGGGTCTTTCTTTCTAGGGCAGAATTGTAGAATTATCCTAAGTAGTTTAATTTTTATTTATTTATGTTTTGTGGTACTGAGTATTGAAACTAGGGGCCTTTTACCTTTTAACTATATCCCACTCTTGCTAGGTGCTGAGAGTCTTGCAACTTTTGCTGAGGCTGTCCTTGAACTTGCAATCCTCCTGTCTCAGCCTCCCAAGTACTAGGATTATAGGTATGTACCACCATGCCTGGCTCCTAAGTAGTTTTGTTTTGTTGTTACTGTTTTGTGGTACCGAGGATTAAATTCAGGGGCATTCTACCTCTGAGCTACATCCCCAAACCTTTTTATTTTTTATTTTGAAACAGGTCTCACTAAGTTACTAAGGGGTTCCCTAAGTTTCTGAAGCTGTCCTCCAACCTGCAATCCTCCTGTCTTAGCCTCCCAAGTACTGAGATTATAAGTGTGCATTCTTTAATAGTTTTATTTGACTACCTTTTGCTACTATCCTCACAAAACTTCCCATAATATCCTCACAGCCAACAGTCTATTAGTTACTTGTGTATGTAAAAAGTGGGGTCCTAAACTTTGAATCAGAGAGCTTGGGCTCTGGCCTGGATAAAAGCCAAAGAAAAAAAGTCTCTATATTCTTCATCTTTATATGATTACCTCTTTTAAAAAGCATTCATCAGATGATCTATGATATACTTCAGAATAACTAGAAGAGTACAAAAGTTCTCAGTACATAAAAATGATTAATGTGTGAGAAGGTGGAAGTGCTTATTACCATAATTTGCTCATCACACATTGTAGACATGCATCAAATTATCATACCATGCCTGATAAAGATATACAAATAATATGTTCCAGTAACATAATAATAATAACAGCAAATGCTTAAAGAAGCATACATCAAAAGGATAGAAGACTGAATGCTGGCTGGATGGTTGATTACCTGGAGGAGACTAGAGGGAGAAAAAGAATACAGGTCAGAGTGAGATTGTCAAAAAGCCAGAAAGAAAGCTCGATTAAAAGGCAGTGACAGGCTAGGGGATGTAGCTCAGCAGTGGAGTGCTTGCCTGGCATGCATGAGGCCAGCACCATAGAAAACCACACATACACGCACACACACGCACACACACACACACACACACACACACACACACACACACACACAAAAGCAATAATTAGTTTTCTCTTAGCTGGCCATGTATTGAAAAACTACATTGGATTCATTTCCAACCAAATACTTATACCATCCTATAGAGGCCCAAATCAGCGATGAGATTTTGAGCAAGTTTATCAGACTGTTGCTGGGTGTCAGCATTCTCATCTCTAAAACGGAACAGCTGGAATAGATAATTTCTAGTTTTCATCCCAGTTCTAACACTCTGGGGTTCTTTGATACTTACTTCTGAGTGCATGAACATTTCTACCAACAAGGGATATATTTCAGGACTACAATGTTAGGGTAGTGGCTCTTTCTGTCATTTTCTTATTTCAATTTGGGGAAAAACAAAACAAAACAAAAGCTTAGGAAACTTGTCTCATTAACAGCATGGTTCAATCCCCAGAACCACATACATACACACACACACACACACACATACACACACACACACACATACACACACACACATAGAATTAGGCAGCGTAAGCACGCCAAATCCCTTTTCTCTGTGGAGTTCTTGATTATATAATCCATCCTATTACATGGCCAAAGACTCTCCTTGACAAGGAAGTAATTCCACCCTGCTCCATAAAAATCTCCATCCAATATATCTGTCAACTGGTCAGAATTCTGGTTCTTGTTTGAAACACCTTTCTCCACTTTTTCCTCTGGGAACTTCCTTTCCTTGTGTTCCATGTGGTTCTGATAGCTGGGGAAGGGAGCTGTCAATCATATCACCCAGTTCCACTGCCAGGCCCAAGAGTTGGCATGTGACCAGCGCTGGCCAATCACATTCTACTTCCTAGGATTCGATTTGTGGGTAGATGAACTCCCAGACTTGAGTGTTTTTACAGCTGAGACGCCCAGGATTCACTGCAGAAAGAGCTTCAGATGTGCTGGTTCTAATATACCAGGCAGCACTTTTCCAACTTGAGTTTACATCAAAATCACCCCAGAGTTTGTTCTAACACAACTGGGCCCAGATTTCTGATTCAGTAGGTTTGATGTGGGGAAGAAAATTTAATTCTAATATGCTCCGAAGATACTGCTGTTTTCAGCCTTCCAGAACGATCTCAGATCCTTTCTTGTTGAGGGCTGGTTTTCCAATGCTTTTCTCAGTCTCTGAGCTATCCACCCTCCCTCTGTCAAACCCAATTTTCTTGTAATAGAATTTTGAAAACGTGGGTTTTCAGAAGCATGGGTGATGCAGTACCATAGCTGGAGCACTCGTGGTCAATTGCATACTTATTTTTGCAACGTCCATGGCAGCATGGGTGAACCCTGCCCCTGGTGTCCCCTCCCTGACTCCAGCCTGCTCGGGCTCAGACTTCCATAGCCCCCAAACTTGCACCTTAGCTCGGCCTGAATGTCCTTGGCTCCTGGCTTCATAATCACCCACACTGGGTCCTCTCCAGATGGGCAACAGCCGGGGCTCAGCCCGGTGTTCCAGGAAGTATTCCCACTTCTTTGGAAATAAACCTTATTTTGCTTGTTTATTTAAGTCTTATTTTTTAACAGCAAAAATAAATCTCTAGTTATGATAGTAGTCTTTTAAAAAATGTTTCTACATGGCATCCCCCAAACGAATACTCATACCCAGAAGGTTTCTTTCTTCCTTCCTTTCTTCCTTCTTCCTGTCATAGTCATTTTCTTCTTCTTCTCTTCCTTCTCATCCTCCTCGCCCTCCTCCTCCTCCTCCTCCTCCTCCTCCTCCCCTTTTTTCCCTTGCCTTGCCTCCTTGCCTTGTCTTTTCCCAGGGATATTCTACCTCTGAGCTATACTCCCAGCCTTTTTTTTTTTTTTTTTTTTTTTATGTTGCAACAGGTCTTGCTAAGTTGCTGAGACTGGCCTGGAACCTACAATCCTCCTGTCTCAGCTTCCCAAATACGGGGATTACAGGCATGTGCCACCCAACCCAGTTGGGAGTAGTTTCTAAAAATTTAAACAACATATTCCAAAGCCAGCTAATCTCTATGTTCTGGATTTAACTGTCCTCAAAGTCAGTCTAAAGATGTCTACTCTTGGCCAATCTTACAAGGTGATACACTTGAAACACACACACTCTACTGTTGGACTAACTCCTCCTATTCCTCTGGGATCTCAGGTTAGGTGTCGCCTCCTCTGGGAAGTGACTTCCTGGTTCAAGACAGATGCCGGCCAGCCTGTATTCCACACAAGATTCTTCTTTCCCACTATTACGGACTGCTTAACAGAAGTAAAATCACCTCACCTCTTCTTGTCTGTAATCTCTCCTCCATCCACCAACTATAAGTTATTGTTTTTTTTTTTGTTTGTTTGCTGCGTGTGTGCGTGCGTGCGTGCGTGTGTGTGTGTGTGTGTGTTGTGCTGGGGATTGAACCCAGGGGCATTCTACCTCCACGCTAAACCCTCAGCCCTATTTTTGTTTTTATTTTGAAACAGGGTCTCATTAGGTAATGAGAGTTTCACCATTTTCTGAGGCTCTCCTCGAACCTGCAATCCTCCTGTCTCAACATCCCAAGTACTGGGATTACAAGCACGTACCACCATGCCTGGCTAACTGTAAGCTTTTTTGATGATTCTGTTATTATATCTCCAGTGTCTAGGACTGTGCCTTAATTTCAAGAGGTACTAAAAATATCTTTTTCACATTGTATAGATAAAAAAAAATGTATCATGCTCAGTATGTCAGGTAGTATGCTAAGGATGGAGTCTAGGTTGGTTTTATTGTTTTGTTTTCCTGCCTAGCATTCACTTCCCTCTCCAGTAACCATATTCTGGTCTTACTTTGGTGAAATCATTCCTCCTACACCCTCAATTAATATGCTTTTAACAGGACAGACCCTACTCTGCTCTTAGGTGAGGTAGATGATCAAAGCATACTATTTTAGCATCTTTCACCAAGAGTCTCTGTTAATTTTCTTGCTAGCTCTAATTAATCAAATTATTTTCTCATTGATTAGAGAAATGAACAAGCAAAATACTGAAATGGCTCAAAAAGGTTTTTCAACAAAGGTCCCTTAAATTTCTGCCCAAGAAGAACTGTCACATAGCTTAAGTCCAGAGATCCTCTTTGAAGAGCTCATGAGCCGGGTTCTCTAAGAGTTCCTGCACACCTGGACCCTTGCCAAGCTCCAACCTTCTAAACTACAGCGACTGGCTCAGGAATGGAAATGAGGCCTGAGGCAAGACTTCAAGAAGCCCACCTGAGATGCTACTGGGGACTCTTGGCAAAGAGGCTCCCCTTCCCACGGAGCTGACTGACAAGATACTGGGAGGAGAAAGATTCCAAAGAAACCCTGTGAGCACCTGGATCTAGCCATGCTTGAAGTAAAACTGTTCTTGGACTTCCAATTCACTCAAACCAATAAAATCCCATGAAAACAACTTTTTGGCTCTGAGCCGCTCTGAGCTCAGCTTCTGCCATTTTTCAATCACAACAAAGAAGTCCTAACTAATGCAACATGTACCATATTTAATTAGCATCCTCAGTAATTAAGTTTCTGATTTTCAAGGTTTAGTAATTGGTAAATAGGATCTGTCACTGTGTGAACTTCCCCACGGTCGTACAATTAGTACAAGACAGGATCAAGAAGCAGAAAGTGGTTCTTCATGCCTATGAATGCCAAGTTCCTGGGGAATCGTGGAAAGGCAAGTTAATCCATGATGCGCCATCGGGGCACAGTTTAGGAGAAGTTCTACACTTTGGATCAACATAGTTCCATATGAAAGACACAACAGGATGGAAGTGAGGAAAGAAATCCAGTGCATGTCCTTATTTGCAAAAGTATCAAGTTACAGGTACCTTTCAGTGACAGTAAACCATGAATATCCACATACCTTGCACTTTTTATCCAATGTGAGACTTTACAGAATCGGGAATTGCTTGGAGTTTTTTAGGCATCATATTCTCACTCAGTCACTCATCTGTCATGAGGGAGTCTAGGGAAGGAAAATAAATTGGCTCTGAGGGTCTCAGAATTCTCCCCTCTCCCTGAACAGCAGCCTGGAGCTGGTTCTGCTGCAGTCGGGGGTCCCAGTTGCATGGGCTGATTCTGCCCGCATTTTCCTGAGTTGCTAAGGAATCTCCATCACTCACTGAGCGCCAGAAGCACAGCAGACACACTACAGTGACAAGTTCTGCCTGAGTGGTGCCTACTCCTCCAGTGTAACTCTTGCTACACTCTGGCTTTGACAAGGCAGCCGGTGTGGCCTCAGAGGTCATGAATTTCCTTGGTTTCCAAACCTGAAAGACATAGCTGGTGAGAAATCCACGTCAGGGCTCAATTAGGGGAGCAAGCAGCACCATGCCACAGAGACCCAGCTGATCTGGTTCCTCATGTGGCTGGAGAATGCACTTTATTTTTTAAAATTTATAAAACACTGCTGCATTTATCCTTTTTTTTTTTTTTTTTTTTTTTTTGGTGTCTTGTGACCACACGTCATGATGAAATTCAGAGTTTCAGAGTGATAGAGACACACATACACAGCGCTCAATGCACCTCTCCCCAACTCCCACCCCTTCCCCTCCAACTCCCTGTGGATGAGACTGGCACTGATGATTTTGTGAATGTGCTGTGTGCCCAAAGTGTTTGCAACCAGATTCCTATAGTAACACATGCATATCTATGTTTATAGCAGCACCGGTTCACAACAGCGAAATCTCAGAACCAGCCTACATGCCCATCAACATATGAATGAAGAATTCACTTCTGCCACTATCCTTTAGGATAGACAAATGCTTAAGCATCATATAACCTGTCAGACTCTGGTGAAAATCTGTGTGTGACCTTGGATAAGTTACTTAACCTCTCTAAGCCTCAACTCTTTTATTTTTTTTTTCCACCTGTAAAATGAAATTAATGAAAGCACCTGCCTAGAAGTATTGTTATAAGTATTGAATCATTTTCTGGCTTCTAGTAAGGACTTGACATGTGTTAGCCATTATTAATGCGTCTATCTCCCACACATGTGTTTTGACTGAAAGGCAACAAAAGGAATGTCTCCGTTATTGGTCCCAGGAGGCCACTGTTTCTTGAAATGTCGGCAGATTTTTAGTAATACTCCATATTTTGTCTTTGCTTGCTGGCGATTTTGCCTCTGTACATCCAGTAGACAAGATCTAATAATTCTTTTTTTTTTTTTACATTTTCTTCTCCCTTTCTTTAATGTTCAGGCACATCCAAGCGGCCATGGGGATATCTGGCTTAATTCAAATGTGTATTCATGTGGAACTGGCCTCAAATGAACATGATTTCTAGGTAGATATTATCTGCCTGCCTTCTTCCATTCTGCACAAATTTTATTTCTATTTTTAAAAAACTTTTTGTGGTACTAAGGACTGAATCCAGGGACATTCTACCTCTTAGCTCTACTACCAGACTTATGTTATTTTAATTTTGAAACAGGGTCTCACTAAGTTGCTAAGGGCCTCACTAAATTGATGAGACTTGCCTTGAACCTCTGATCCTACTGTCTCTGCCCCACCAACCACTCCAGGCTGTTATGCACAAATTTAAAACCCTCTCTTTGTTCTTCTAGATGTGTTCTTTCATGTTAAAGACTGTAGGTCTTTAAAATATTTCCTTATAGCTGGGTATGTGGTGCACACCTGAAATCCCAGTATTTAGGAGGCTGAGATAGGAGGATCCTCAGGTTTGAGAACAGCCTCAGCAATTTAGTGAGACTCTCAGCAACCTAATGAGACCCTGTTTCAAAACAAAGCAAACAAACAAAACTAAAATAAAAAGGGCTGGGTATATGGCTGGGAGGGAGAATGCTCCTGAGTTCAGTCCCCAGTACCACACATACACACAGAAAAGTCCTCATCCCTATGATGGTGAGGGAGACCCTCCTCTCTCCAATTCCTTCCCCATCCTTTGGTTTTGGCTTAACACAAATACTTCAGTGGCAAGTTACATCCAATGCCACTTATCAGGCATTGCTTCTTTGATGCGCATCATAGGGCTCCATGAGAATCTGAAAAAGATCTTTTGACTCACTGGCCATGGAAAATTGTTTAAGGCCAGGGGATGCCACTGAAAATTTGATAGAGCAAGAAAAGATGAAAAACTGAACCTTTCAAACTTCTGCCCCTGATTATGGATGGGCAATTTTATTTAAGTGGTATGAATGCGTTAGGTAATGATGATGAAACCGAAGCCTCCATGTATACTAAGAAACACAGGTGAGACACAGTCCCCTTCTCCCCTCCAGTTATTCACACTCCTCTTTGCTGACGAGTTTGAATGCTGTCAGCTTTGCTATGCTGTCATTCCATATGACGATGCTCTTTTCTTGTGATAACCACATGCAACTTTTGATTCTCTTTGAAACTTGTACAGTTTAATTAGAACTAGAAAGCGCTTTTGGAAAGTTCCCAAACTGGCAATGCTCTCCTGGTGCTTGGTCTTGTCCTTAATAGGACAGGATTGAATTGAATTAGAAGGCTAAACCTTCTAAGTGAATATTAAAAAAAAAAAATTTGGAGGAATTGCAAGAATGTTTGCCAAATGGAAATAGATACCCGAGGTACAGGCAGGTGAAAGATCCTTTGTTCTATTTACTTTTAAATGGTATATTATTTATTTCACCAGGGATCCAATTAGATGGTGTTTTGAAATGGCACCTACTAGACTTTGGAAATTTTAACAATGTGATATATTCTCTTATTCAAAAGCAATGATACCATTTCTTATCTTTGAATTGTACAATACTTACTCTCTTTTAGCATACGTTTATAACTAAGACTATTTTCTGTCTGATATTTGCTAAACCCTAGTGCGGAGTTTCTCAGCTGGAGAAAATTTCCCCCCAGGGGCATCTAGCAATGTCTGCAAATATTTTAGTTGTTAAAACTGGGGGTGGGTTCTTCCAGCATCTATTGAGTGGAGTAGTGATGCTATCAAATGTCCTTTGTAAGAAGGTGATGGAGAGTTAGCTGACCTTTGGGTTTAGGGAGGATGGAGCAAAAGATAGAATAGTTGACTCTCAAATACTTCACATCATCAGGGTTGAGAGAAGTAGAAGATTCCCAACTCATGATCCAAATAAGTGAACCAAAGCATGCCATGAATATAATTTATATAGATGGGTAAAGTTATAACCAGTAATGTAAAACATACTGTTATGAGTGGTCAAATTTGATTAATAGTGTGCTTTTGATTAACAGTGTGCTATGGAATAATATAGCATAGTTGTAAACAAATATTATGGGATAGAACAGTTGTAAACAAACATTAAAGTTATAAATAAATATTATGTGTCAGAATACTATAGGATAGTTGTAAACAACATTATGAAAGGGTAAGTGACCAATTGGAAGAAAGAAGGCGGCCCACAACTCGCTAACCAATCAGAAGAAAGGTAAACAATCCAGCCATGACTACACAGAAAAACCCTATTTAAAGAAGGGCCCCACACCAGCTAAATTTGAGCAAGGCAAGTGATTGCCACCACGCCATGACCATCTCAACTTTGTTGAAGCCAGCCATCTGAAGGGGCACGCTGACCTTTGATCATCATTCACCAAGGCCCCCACCCCTCTGGAGAGACGCAACCCCCTCTGGTCTGCCTCTCAAGATTCTGCAGGATACTTTGGGATCTGCTGGAGATCAACAGCCGGAACCCTCCTGCTTCGCAGATTGGACTTTCATTTTGGGCTTTGAACTGATGGTGAGTAAATTCTATGAATGTAAACTTAAAATGTGTGTAATTAATGGAATATGATTTGATACACCATTTGACCAAAGTCTGCCTGAGATAGACTTGGACGTTGTGTGGTGATTACTCCCTTTTTTGCTTTATGATCAATAAAGCTGACATTGTGGAAAGACCCAAGTTGTGAGTGTTCCTTGTCTTACATTGCAGGCCCCTTGTGACACATGCCATTTTAATATGCATGTATAATAAAAACAATTAATAGCATGCAAGAGTTAAAAACTGTAAATAGAAATTGCTTGAAGAAAATACTATCTTAAAATACTGTTATTGCCTATTTCTTAGTTGGCCAAATTGAACCAATCCTATCCTCAAATATTAAAAAGGAACCAGAAACAGGTCCAGATCAGAGATGGAATCCCAACAATGAGCTCCCTTCCCTCCTCACCTAATCCCTCCATTACCCCAGTGCTCATGCTATGGGAGTACAATCCTTTTCCTGCTTTTATTTTTTCCTTCTCTATGTAGCCAGTCTCTGCTTGGACCTCAGGTGGGGCTGTGATCACACAAAAGGCAGTGGTATGCTGACTGATTGTGGCGGTAAAGGCTTACTCCCAAATTATAAAGCAGACTTTGTGGCATCAATTACTCTGAAGTTCCCAAACTATTTGCACTTTTCAACTTGGAATCTTTCTTGCTTGCTCTTTGGTAACAATATAAACTTTTCCCAGAATACTGCCTATTAAAAAATATAAAATAGCTCAAGGTAAGTTGTTGAATCCTCAGAAAAACAGACTAAAGGAGACTGGTGAATGGGATTTTCTCCTTAGAAAAAAAGTTAGTAAATTGAATTAGGTTCCCATTTGTCTACATAGTTTGATGTAGAAGCAGAAGGGTAACAGAGCAAAATCTGACATTTTCAAAATTCTTTCATTCTCTTTTGTGATTTATTTATGTAATAATAAACTTAATTGTACTGCAGCCAGAACATGCTGCTAATATATATATGTATATTCTTGACTCAAAATGGAAATATTACATTGAATTAAGATAACTTTTCCTTATGAAGAAACCATAAGGGCTGAGATATAGCTCATCCTTGCTTAGCACACACAAGGCCCCAGGTTCAATTCCCCAGCACCAAAAAGAAAAAAAAAAAAAGAGGACATGAAATATCACATATATCAATTTCCCAAACAGAATAAAGTAGACTTTCCCTGAGTGTATGAATAACTCACACAACAAAAGTGTTGTCTGACTCCAATCTTGGTTTCAGATCACACCAGCTTAATCTCCCAGGAGTGGCTTTTGGTAATACACCTGCCACACATGAGGATTCCCAGGAGAACTCAGAATCTTAAAATCACATGAAAAATGTACAAAGGGAAGAAAATTGCTTGTGAAAAAGATAGTAAATCCCTTTAAAAGAATTTAAAAATGCATAAAAATAGATATCATGGTTTCTTGGTTTGCAAGGTTTGAGAACATTAACTTGTGGAAGGAAAATTTAAAAAGGATTATATACAGATTCAAATTTCAACATTTTTCTATTATAATGAAGAATTATATTTTTAAAATTAAATTTCAGGACTATAAATCAAATATGTAGTTTCTCTTAGCTGGAATCAGAGGAGAAAAGAGGCTAAAGAGAAAGCAGAAAGAAAATAAAGAAATAAGGGCTCAAAATGTTCAAAATTTGGTAAAACACATAAACATGAATTTTATTGGTTTAAACAGGATTAGAAAACACATACCAAGGTTTATTGTGGTCAAACTGTTGAATTATAAAAATAAGAAGAAAATCTTAAAACAAGCCAGAGAAAAGTGACATTACATACAAGAAAAAGAAATCAAAACACTGCTGCAACTGCAGAAACAATTGGAGTCAAAATAAAATAAATCTTCAAGAGGTAAAGGAAAAAATAAACTGCAAATCTAGATGCCTATGTCCAGTAAAAAATCCTTGAAGAATGAACACAAAATATATTTTCAGATGAAAGAAATTATCTATATTACCAACTTACCTGCACTATAATAAATGTTAGAAAAATCATTCATTTAGGCTAAATGAAATGATAGTCAATAAAAATATAAAGTTTCAGAGAAGAATGAAGTCTAGAAGTAGCAAAATGTATGTAATTTTAAAAAACAAGTTTCTTCTTAATAACTTTTAACACATACAATAGTTTAAAGCAAAAAAGTATTTGTTTATATTTCTTGACATAATTTGATATGATATAGATGGATCTAGAATCAATGATGTGAAGCTCTGACTTACGATGCAAAAAAAAAAAAAAAAAGGCCAAAGGTAACAAAAAATAAGTAGAAGGAAGAAAATGCTAAAGAGCAGAATTGAAATAGAAAAGAGACAATAAGGGAAATCAGCAAAATCAAAAGTTGATTCTCTACAAAGATGAAGAACCAACCTTCCACCCTCACCTAGAAATAAAAAGGTAAAGTAAAGAGAGTACAAATTACCCATATTAGGAATGAAAGACTGCATTTTTTTTTTTGGTCCACATAATAGTTTCACAATTGTGCTCCTTTTGTAGGAATTCATTAAAGTCTCCACTTAGGATTCATGGACTTAATGTATATTAAACATTAATAAGTAGTTTATTCAATAAAATCAAAAGAGTTCTGAGGACATGAAGTACTATTCTTGGATATTTGCTCTCAGACTTTGAGGAAGACACAAAATAGGTGGAGTGTATTCATCAGCTTGGGCTGCTGTGATAAAATGCCATAGAGTGGGAGCTTTAGAAACAACGAAAAAAAACTAATCAGGCAGCATATCCCCTCATGATCGACAGTGACTGGAATACCTGCGATGACCAGTTTAAGCCTGCAGCAGGGACACCCCAGCTCACCTCAAAGAAAAGGTTTACCATGCCACATAATAATCAAATTGACTAATGTAGAGGCCAAGGAGAGAATCTTAAAGG
This sequence comes from Graphiurus murinus, assembly GCA_004027655.1. Classification (NCBI taxonomy): domain Eukaryota; kingdom Metazoa; phylum Chordata; class Mammalia; order Rodentia; family Gliridae; genus Graphiurus; species Graphiurus murinus. Next base: position 24,011 of record PVLC010004298.1, read on the forward strand.
CAACAAAAGTAAAAGGCCAAATGATATTTAGAGGCAGACCAATTAGAATCACTCCAGGCCTCCCAAACCAAGGAATGAAAGCCAGGAGGGCCTGGAGAAATATATTCCAAACTCTGCAAGAAAATAACTTGCAGCCAAGATTCTCCTACCCAGCAAAACTATCTCTCAAAATTGACAGGGAAATAAAAACCTTCCATGACAAACGGAAGCGGAAAGAATTTATGTCTTCCAAACCAGCACTAGAGAAAATACTCAAAGAGATTAACTACAAAGAACTAACAAATAAATGTCAGAACCAGAGAAACAATAATTTCCAGGAAGCAAACAACTAAACAAAGAAGAACAAACACCTCAAATAGAAGTTAAAACCCAAAATGTTAGGAGTTAAAAATCATCTCTTAATAATCACACTGAATATAAATGGCATCAACTCCCCAATAAAAAGAAACAAGGTGGAAAAATGGGTTAAAAACCAAACCTATCTATATTCTGCCTACAAGAAACACATCTTACAAGCAAATATTCCCACAAACTAAAGGTGAAGGACTGGAGCAAGGTAATCCATACCAATGGAATTCAAAGACAAGCAGGAGTAACAACTATGATATCACATAAATTAGACTTCAAGCCTCAGCTTATCAGAAGGGACAAAGCAGGTCATTTTTTACTAGTAAAAGGAACAATTCAGCAAGAGGAAATAACAATAGTCAACATTTATACCCCAAACATAGGTGCAGCCACTTTCATAAAACAAACTCTTTGTGATATAAAGTCACACATAGATCCCAATGCAATAATAATGGAAGACTGCAATACTCTTCTCACATCACTAGATTGATCTTCTAGATAAACGATCAGTAAAGATGTCTCAGACCTAAAGAATACCATAAACCAAATGGACCTATTAGACACAGAATATTTCATCCAACTATAGCTTAATTCACATTTTTCTCAGCTACCCAAGGAACCTTCTCCAAAAGAGACCACATTCTGGGCCACAAAGCAAGCACTGGCAAATTCAAAACATAATTTCCTTCATCTTTTCAGACCACAATGGAATGAAACTAGAAATCAACTATAAGAAGACCCAGAATAATCATGTACACACATGGAGACTGAAAACCACACTGCTGAATGAGGAATGAGTCATAGAAGAAATAAGAGGAGAAATTAAAAAATTCCTAGAAACCAATGAAAACAGACACAAAACATATCAAAACCTCTGGGGCACCTTGAAGACAGTACTAAAAGGAAAATTTATAGCACTGAGTGTCCATGTAAGAACAGAAAATCATCAAAAAATAACCTAATGACATAGCTCAAAGCCCTTGAAAAACAAGAACAGTCTAACCCCAAAGCTGGTAGAAGACAGGAAAATATTTAAATCAGAGAAGAAATTAATGAAGTAGAGAATAAAAAATTCAGAAAATCAACAAAAGCAAAAGCTGGTTTCTTGAAAAAAATAAACAAGATAAATAAACCACTAGCCAACCTAACCAAAAGAAAGAGAGAATCAACCCAAATTACCAAGACGAAAGAGGAGATATTACTACTGACAGTGTGGAAATCCAGAAGATCATCAGAAACAACTTTGAAAAATTATATTCCAACAAAATGGAAAATCTAGAAGAAATTGACAAATTTCTAGAAACATACAACCTTCCTAACTTGAGCCAAGAAGATATAGAAAACTTAAACCTACTAATAGCAATCAAAGAGATAGAAGCAGCAATAAAGAGTTTGCCATCAAACAAAAGCCCTGGGCCAGATGGTTTTCCAAGTGAATTTTATAAAACACTTATAGAACAGTTAATCTCAATACTCCTCGATCTATTCCATGAAATAGAAAGAAACAGGACTCTCCCAAATACATTCTATGAAGCCAACATCACATTAATACTAAAACCAAATAAAGACAGCTCAAGAAAAGAAAACTATAGGCCTATATCATTGATGAACTTAGATGCAAAACTGCTAAACAAGATATTAGCAATGCGCATTCAAAACCACATCAAGAAAATAACACACCATGACCAAGTCAGGCTCATCCCAGGGATGCAAGGCTGGTTCAAAATATGAAAAACAATTCACATAATTCACCACATAAATAGAATCAAAGACGAAAATCACATGATCATCTCAATTGATGCTAAAAAAGCATTTGAAAAGATCCAATACCCATTCATGTTAAAAGCACTGCAGAGAATCAGAATAGAAGGAACATACCTCAACATCATAGAGGCAATAAACAATAGGCCCACAGTCAACATCATATTAAATGGGGAAAAACTGCAAGAGTTCCCACTAAAAACAGGAACAAGACAAGGATGTCCATTACCACCACTTCTGTTCAATATAGTACTTGAGACCCTAGCCAGAGCAAAAAAGCAAGAGAAGAAAATCAAAGGTGTAAAAATAGGAAAAGAATAACTAAAACTATCCCTTTTTGCAGATGACATGATACTTAAAAGACCCAACAAAGTCAACCAAAAAGCTTATAGAACTGATCAACAAATTCAGAAAATTGTCTGGATACAAAATCAATCTTAAAAAATCAGAAGATTTCCTATATGCCAATCGTAAATCTGCTGAAAAAGAAATCCAGAACACAATTCCACTCACAATAGCACCCTGAAAAATAAAATACTTATAGCTAAACCTAACCAAGGAGATAAAAGAGCTCCATAGGGAAAACTACGAAAAGTTGAAAAAACTAAATTGAAAAGACCCTAGAAAGTGTAAAAACCTTCCATATTCTTGGATAGGCAGAATAAATATCATCAAAATGGCCATTCTCCCAAAAATGATCTACAGATTCAATGTGATACCCATTAAATTACCAAGGTCACTCCTCACAGACATAGAAAAATTAGTCTTTAAATTCATTTGGAACAACAAAAAGCCCAGAATAGCCAAAGTAGTTCTTAGCAACAAGAACCATACAGGAAGCATCACAATACCTGCCTTCAAACTATACTACAAAACCACAGTAATAAAAACAGCATGGTATTGGCACAAAAACAGACACATAGACCAATGGAGCAGAAGTCTCATAAACAAACCCACACACTTACAGTCAATTGATTTTTGGCAAAGGAACCAAAAATACACTGGAAAAAAGACAGTGTCTTCAACAAATGTTGTTGGCAAACTGGTTAACCATATGCAGAAAAACGGAAATAAACCCCTTTCTTACCATGCACAAGAGTCAATTCAAGATGGATCAAAAACCTGGAAGTCAGGCCAGAGACCTTGCAGCTACTTGAAGAGGGCACAGGCCCAACACTTCAACACATAGGCACAGGTAAAAACTTTCTCAACAACACCCCAAAGGCACAAGCAAGTCAAAGGAAGATCAATACATAGGATTGCATTAAAATGAAGAGCTTCTATGCAACAAAGGAAACTAGCAAGAACCTCAACAGAGAGCCCACAGAATGGGAGAAAATTTTTGCCAGCTACTCCTCCAATTGAGGACTAATATCTAGAATATACAGAGAACTCAAGAAACTCACAGCTAAGAAAACAAATAACCCAATCAAAAAATGGGCAAAGGATCTAAATAGACAATTCACAAAAGAAGAAATACAAATGACCAATAAATGTATGAGGAAATGTTCAACACCATTAGCAATCAGAGAGATGCAAATCAAAACTACCCTGAAATTTCACCTAACCCCAATCAGAATGGCAATCATAAAAAACACAAACAACAACAAATGTTGACGAGGATGCGGAGAAGTGAGAACCCTAATATATTGTTGTTGGGATTGCAGATTAGTGCAACTACTTTGGAGGACAGTATGGAAGATCCTTAGAGGAATGGGAATGAACCTACCATATGATCCAGCAATACCACTTCTTGGTATCTACCCAAAAGAATGGAAACCAAACTATCAGACCAACGCATGTGTATCTGTGTTTATAGTTGCACAATTCACAATTGCCAAACTATGGAAGCAGCCAAGATGTCCATCAACAGATGAATGGATTGCAAAACTATGGTATATATACACACAATGGAATTTTACAGCCATAAAGAACAAAATCATGTCAGGGAAATGGATAGAACTGGAAAACATGTTAAGTGAGATTAGTCAGTCACAAAAAGTAAAAAATTAGATGTTTTCTCTAATATGTGGAAGCTAGGGAGAAAGTGAGACAAAAGAGGGACTCTAGATGAAGAAGGAGAAACTTCAGATGACCAAAACAGGTGACTTAACTGAAGGTGATGGGGGGGAAGGGTACACCCTAATGCACATGGTGTACTTTCACAAATATATCAAAGTCATTCACTAAATTGAACTTGAGGAGAGAGGGTGAGGGAGTGGGGTGGGAATCGAGGAAGGGTTAAATGAGAGATGTGTGCATATATGCTTTTACCAGCTTGTACTTAACAAAGATGTATGTTTACAATGCACCAATAATATTAATACTAATACTAATACTAATAAAAAGAAAACTAAAACAGAAATTCATTTTCTCACAGGTCTGGAGGTTGGAGGTCTGACATCGGGGTGCCAGCCTGGTCGGATTCTGGTGACAGCTCTCTTCCTGATTTGCAAACACATTTTTCCCCTGTGTCCTCACAGGGCCTTTTCAGGGCACATATGTGAGTAAGGAGAAAGAGGGGGGCACTCTTCTATAAGGATGCTCAGCCAATAGGATTAGAACCGTATCCTTATGAACTCACTTAACTTTAATTACCTTCTTAAAGTTCTACCTGCAAATACCATCACATTGGGTTGCTGAGGTTGGCCTCAAACCTTTGACCCTCCTGTCTCAGCCTCCCAAGTACTGGGATTACAGCCATACACCACCACTCCAGGCCAAGACAATGACATTAGGGACTGGTGCTTCAACGTATGAATTGGAGGGGTTGGGGCAAGATTCAGTTCATAGCAGAGGATTGTTGAAAGATATATTTTTCATAAAATAGATTCTGATACAGCATACAAAGTATTGATTATGAAGTGATCTTGAAATTGGCACTTGTGGGAAGGAAGAAAAAGAAAGAGGATTGTACAGAAGCAGCTGGGCTGGAACACAGTGTTGGCAAAGACCTCAGCTGATACACAGGCTGGAGCAAGATTTCTGAGTTGTCCCCAGTTAGGACAAGAGAACTGGACCTGTGTTCTGCCTTGGAAAGGGGCAGGGCCTTGGGCAAGATGACTCTCTTCAGCAGGGCCAATTCTAAAGAGAAGTGACAGCTGTCAATCTCCCCAACACTTGGGTGAATAAATGCTTCCATCTTGATGGAAGAAGCTGAGCTGTTCTCAACAGGGCATTGCTTGAGACAAGCCAGCAGCACACTCCCAACTTGGTGACAGACCCTAAGCCTAGCTGACTCAGAAATTCCAGTATGATCAAGTTTTTCTGACCAAGGATAGCAACTCAGCTTGGTGCTGCTCATGTCTACAATGCTGATATATGCAATGGTCATACAAATGAATTAATTTGCAACTAGCTATATATCTGTTAAGGAAAAGCTCATGAGTTGCCAATCTAAAATCAGAATTTTTTTTAATTTTTGTACTGAGATTGAGCCAAGGGGCATTCTATCTCTAAGATAACCCTCAGCCCTTTATTGATTTTTAAATTTTTAAACAGGGTCTCGCTAAATTCCTGTGATCCTCCTGTCTCAGCCTCCCAAGTACTAGGATTACAGGTATGTGCCACCATACTGGCTTATAATCAGAACATTTTTTAGCATGGAAATAAAGCAAGAATAGCTAGTCACATCACTTGAATGCTTAATCACATTAGGCCCTGATAACCTAGTATCTACAACATGAAGTAGAGTCAGATTAGTAACAGGTCTTTAACAGAATAAAAAAAAAGTCATACTAGACATTTTACAACAGTTAAATTTATTTCTCCTGTATTTTAGGCTTTCTCACTTCCTTCTCCTTATCCATACTAATTAAAGTATAAATACTCCAAAAATTTTGACCCTGAGGCACAATCAACACCCTGTCTCCTGAAGAAAGCAAACCTACGTAGTGAAATCAGCAATATAGAAATGTCTGAATCGCTTTCCCCCTGGGGATAGCAGGGAGCTCTTGCCACTGGACTTGTGAAAATTTTAGTCCCCGGTGCTCTTTTTCTGCTTGACTGCTAAAATACAAAGCATCACTATTTATCTAATAGCACTACCGCATGGAGACGGACTCAGATGACGTAATTAGATATGATGAGCAGGACCTGCAAACAGCAGAAATGAAGAAGGCAGATCACAGATACAACAAACAGAAAGAGATTCGAAAGCAGCAAGGAAAACCACGAGTCCATCTAGGCGATGTTAAGGAGAAAAACTGGGTAGAATTTGGGGGGTGCAGAGACAGCTTTATTTTGGAAAACAACTCTTTCCTGGTCAAGTCCAGGACTGCTCTTTAAGATAATGTTGTTACATAAAAACATGGCTACGTTTTCCCCAACATTTAGAGCTCAACACAAAATAGAACATGCGGTATTATTCCAATTATGATGAAATTCAATCTGATATAATTATCCAGTGGAGGTGGGGGTGAGATTGGTGTTTACTTTTGAAAGGGAGTTCTGACTGAGAGTCGCATCAGAGCGCCATCTGTGGTACAGGAAATGTTCTGGATCTTGATATAGGTGACAGTTACATGTGTATATTCCTTCAAAAATACACACGCTATAAACTTAAAATTTCTGTATTTTTATTGTGTATAAACCAAACCTTTAAGGGAAGTTAAAGGTAAATAAAATGAGATGTAATCTATTTTTGTGCATCATGTTATCTATCATTAACTAATTTGGGGAAAATAACAAGCTCTAAGTAAAAATGTGGGGTAAATGCTTATGATTGATTTATAACAACCACAGAATCACAGGATGTCAGGATTCCCTGAATTATTTACCAAGTGACTTACTATGGGCAACATTTTACATATGTTATTTAATTGAAACTTCAAAATTATCATCTCCAACCTACAGGCAGGGGCTGGGACAGGGGAGAGTCTTAAAGTAGCTAGAGGAGATCACGGACATGGGAGACAGCACAGAGATGGAGACTCAGACTGGCCACCTCCATCTCCATCTCCATCTCCTCTATTTTCTCTACCCAGGGATCCACCTTGCTGGAACCAGCTGGGATGGCACCGATTTCACTTCCTGTAAAAAGAGGGTCATGCCAAATATCCAGAAATGGGGAGCCGGGCGTGGTGGTGCATGCTTGTAATCCCAGCATTTGGGAGGCTGAGACTGGAGGATCTGGGTTCCTGGCCAGCTTCAGCTACCTAGGGAGGCACTCCACAACTTAGTGAGAACCTGTTTCAAAATAAAATAAGGAATAAAAAATAGGGCTGGGGGTGTAGCTCAGAGGTAGAATGCCCCTGAGTTCAATCCCCAGTACTGCAAAAAAAAAAAAAGAAAGAAAGAAAGAAATGGAACTGGACACAGGAGGCATCCAAACCCCTTCCCAGCTTCCCTACTTGAATCAAAAGCACCTGCTCAAGGTGATGCTACAGGTGAGCAGAGAAGCTGGTACCCAACATGGTGGGATTGGAAGGATGCTGGAAGGCTCCACCACCTGTCTTAGTCCATCTTCTGTCGCTATGATAAAGTATCGGAGGTTGGTTAATTCATGAGAAGAAGCTTATTTGGGACATGGTTCTGGAGGCCATGGGGCTCAAGAACACGGCCCTGGCATCTTCTTAGCATCCAGAGCCCTGGGCTGTGTTGAAACACGGTGGAGGATGTCACAGGGGGAGATGGAGCAAGCATATGTCCACTTGGGTCTCTCTTCTCATAAAGCCACCATCCCATCAGGGGGTCCACCCTCACGACCTTGTCTAGTCCTAATTCTCTCCCAAGGGTCCCACCTTCAAATGTTGCAAATGTCATCAGTATATCATTATAGATTAAGCTTCCAATACATGAAATCCAGGGACACATTCAAATCGGGGGGCCACCTAAGTAACCATCAATATCCTCTCCACTCCCTTCCCACTAGGACATCTGAAAGAGAATGCAAAAATCAGCTCATTCCTGGGGATCTGAAAGCATTTTGAGCTTTGCTTTGTCTCACTTTAAGAGTTGTCCTAGCTAGGCACAGTGGTACACAACACAGTAATTGGGAGGCTGAGACTAGAGGATGGCAGATTCAAGGCCAGCCTCAGCAACTTAGCAAGGCCCTCAGCAACATAGTGAGACCCTGTTTCAAAATATAAGATAAAATGAAAATGATATAGTGCAGAGATAGAATGCCCCTGGGTTCAATCCCTAGTACACACACACACACACACACACACACACACACACACACACACACACACACTACCTGTCCTTATGCTTTGATTGGAATATTTGTGTCTCTCCCAAATTCATGTGCTGAATTCCTAACCCCTAATGTGATGGTATTAGAGAATAAGACCTTTGGAAATTGATTAGGTCATGAGGATGGGTCCTTCATGAATGAGATTAATATCCTTATAAAAGAAGCCCCAGAGGGATTCCCTGCCCCTTCTGCCATGTGAGGTTACAGCAAAAAGATGGCCATCGATGCACCAGAAAGAGCCCTCACCCAAAGGTTCTGACTTTGCCGGAAACTTGATCTTATACTTCCTGATATCCAGAACAGTTGCTTATTCAACCACACAATCTACAGTATTTTGTTCTGGTGGCCTGAATGGACTGAGATGCCTTATTAAAATTCAAATATTGCTGGTGCATTTAGAAATGAGAAACAAACATCCGGCAAGAGAAATCACCAAGGCCAAGCATTGTCTTCTTGATAAACCTGCTTATGACCATCTATTCCCTGAATATCTAAATACTACCAGCAAAGTACTTCTGGCAGTCCAGCCCCAAAGTAGAACCTTAATTTCTGTAGTAATAGCATATACCATTATTTCAGCTATGAGAATGGTACTATAATATTTCAATACTACATTACCTGCACTTGGTTGACAAATTTTATTGAATACCTGCTATGTATGCCTAGAGTTATGCTTGGTACATGTGAATTAGCAACAAATAAGGATAGCCAACCTGCTACCTCCCTTTCCCAAAGAACTTACCCCCTGATGAAGGTGCCCTTAAGTGCCAAGTAAATAATAGTAATTATAAAACAGTAATTATTAAAACACTGACTTTTTTAATCATAGTAGTTGCAAAGTTGAAATAAGTGTTTTGAGCAAAAAAGATTGCTGTGATAGAAAGTAACAGTAATAATAATTATTAATATTATAATAATACTATTATTGTTATTAACATTATTGTTGTTATTATTATTACTATATGGAAAGATCTACTTCCAACGAGGTGACTTTAAATTGAGATTCCAAAGATCTGTATAAACAAGACTTGCAGAGAGCAGAGAGAAGACCTCCAGTTCTGCAGCCTCCTTGAAAAGGGCCCTTGCTGGAGGAGGTGAATGGCTCCTTATGTCCCACCCCTCCTTTCGATTCATACATCTTACTATATTCAACCAAAGTATATCACTTTTCTATTTATCTGAAAATCTGTAAACAACACTTTCTCCAAGTAAAATAATTATAGTGGTTTTTTTCCTTTTCTTCAGATTCCCAAAAATTACCATTTTTTCAATCTGTTCAAAATAAAATTCCCATAACTGATTTTGATGCAATTTAAAAGGGGTATTGCTAGTATTTAGAACGAGAAAAAAACAAATTTGCTTAATAATTGGTGGGGTTAAAAGGATTGTTGAACAGCAAAGATTCAGACTCAAGAAGTGAGAGGCAACTAGAAGAGAGATGAGAGAGAGCCACTGGGTCAGTGTCAAGTGGTAGAGGGTGGGAAGGGATAAGCTGCATTCTGAGGAACATTCATACTACAGTCCGGTTGGAGCAAAGCCTCAAAGAAAAGCTCATGTCATAACAGAGCAACAGACACTTATTATGTGGAAGGGCAAAAGGGGGATTTACTGATATTGGAGGTAGAAATTGATATTGTTATGGGCTTATAAAATAAAAATATTTCTACCACAGGCATCAATCCTCCTGGGTCCTTCACTGTCCTTTTAATCAGCATCCTACCTGATGATCCTCCAAAATTCCCTCTGTTCAAAATGCTGTGTTGGACAGTTCTTGCTGGGGCTTCTCTTGTGACTGTAGTTAGATATCTGTTGGATCTGTTGTCACCCGGGCTCCACTGAAGTAGACATTGAAAATGACTCCCTCACATGGTGCACGGGGTGTCTGGTTGCCTTTTGGAGCTGAGCGAAGCTCTCAGCCCAAGTGTCTGTACATGTCCTCTCCAGCGTGATGGCCTCAGTGCAGTTAGCCATCTTACGTGACAGTTGGCTCCCACCCAAATCCTGTGAGTTTCTAGATCTAGGACAATAAAACCCAATAGTCCACGAGTAGGAGATGACTCTGATTTTTATTAGACACTAGGTAGGGTGGGATAAGAATGAATGCAATCCTTCCTCAAACACAACACTCTGCAAAGGATCATCTGTAGCATCCAGCTAAGTATGTTTTCTAGAAGGTACAAGACAACCCACCCCACTCCAAGGTTTCAAAAACCTGAACTAGAAAGCACAAGATTCATATTCATATTAAGAGGAAAAATAGATAGCTGTGCCTACTTGTTTGACTAGAAAGGCTTTTATGCGTCAATAAAATGCTGGTTTGTCAACATTATGTGGCATGCAGGCCCATAAAGAACAGTTGCTGAAAGTCTTTGCACATTCAGATGAAAATAAAACTGCTGAACAAAAGCCATATCGTGCATTGCCCTAAACTTGAATAGCTAGAGGGGCTTTTATATGAGTGTTTTTAGTGACATGCATTGAGAATATACCTATCTCTGGCTCGGTGCTTATTGAAAAGCCAGAAGTTTTTATGAGCAAATGTATTTGACGGAACCGTGTGCATTCTCTAAAGGATTACTTGATGCTTTCAAGTGCACCGAACCCACATCTAAAAGCCAAAGGTATCTGCTGAAAAACAATGAGCTGATCTGAATGTAATAAAGTGATGCTAATGTTTTGTTTAAAAATTTTTTTAAAAAGAACAATTTCGGAATGTAGTGCCAAAGATATTTGCAGAAATCAAGGCCACAGTAAGCTTTGGGGACAGAACTGCCCTGTCCCTGATCTCTGTGCACAACCCGGAAACTTAGAAAGTCCTCATCACAAAGTATTCTGGTCACAAGAAGAAAAAAGGAGCCAGAAGTCAGGGGTGAAGTTCACCAAGTGCTGTGTGCATGTATGCATGTCCCTGTTACTCTGAATTAAATTATGATGGGAGACTACAGTGCACCAGCAAACATAAACATACACACACACATACACACATGCACACACACATACATACACACACACACATATGTAAGCAAAGTTAAAAGCATAAAGGTAACACATGTCCTCAATGCACCCCACTACCACAGTGGCACTGGCCACACCGGGCTCTTGGAGTCCTGTTTGCTTCCTGCCCATGGCTCCTTGCCTCTGGTGTCCAGGACACACCACTCAGCCTGTGTTCCAGCATGGTACCTTCAGTACAGGATCCCGAAGCTGCAGTGCCTTGTCAATTAACCTGCCAAGAGACTGGGGATGTATAAATCTAGCAATGTACAGACAAAAACATCAACCAGGCATCTACTGTGGTCTGCAGATTTTTGTCGCCCTGAAACTCACATGCTAAAACCCTAATCCCTGAGGATGGTAGTAGGAGGTAGGGCCTTTGGGAAACAATAGGTCACAAAAGCAGAGCCTACATGAATGAAATTGGTGACCTTGTAGAGTAGGCTGGAGAGATCTCTGTTGCTCCTTCTGCCACTTGAGAAGACAGCAAAGAGATGATCCTCGGTGACCCAGGAGGTGTACTCTCACTAGACACTGAAACTTCCAGCACCCTAGTCTTAGACTTCTCAGCTCCAGAACTGCAGGAAATAAATTTCTGTTGTTTATAAACCACTCAGTCCATGGTATTTTGTTATAGCAGCTGGGATGGACTAAGACATCCTAATAGAGAGGGAAATTCCTATTGAGGAATGTTCTGCCATCTCCCTACCATGCCAGTGCTGTTGTAGCACCGAACTATCTTAGGAACCATTGCAAAACTTGTCCACCCAAGAGGCTTCATGAGAAAACTGACTTGAGAAGTACTATCCTAGAGTGTTGGATTTATTTGCATGTGGTGAAATTCACATCATTGATTATGCCTGGGCTTTCTGTAAAACTGTATAAGTATAAGCTAGTGCACTGGGCATAGAAGGTCAGAAACCTGTGACTTTATGTCTTCTTTTTCCTTAGCTCTGATTTTAGCTCTTTCTGTCATGGGTTAGATGATTTTTTGGTATCATCTAGTTCAAAAATTATATTACAACAGGAAGCAGAAAAAGACTAACTTGGTTCTCAGGGTGAAGAAACATCCTTTGCTGAGAAAGCTAAAAGCTCTGGAATAAAGAATTGTGAAACTACATTGTACATTAGCACAAGAAGTACACCGGCACCAATTAATTAATCCAATTTCATTAGAAACTTCAAGACATTTCATTCTTTTTCATCTCACTCATAAGCACAGTACAGATATGACTGGGAAAGTGAGCTGGACATTCTGAGCAGGTAAAATTGGTTCAGATACAAGCCCTCAGGGTTCATTGTCTATGTAATCAGCAAATTATGTTCTGTTTCCTTTCATCAGATTAATATTTTTATGCTTTTCAATTCATTTTCAACTAACAATGAGTTTTGGTTTTTTGTATTTTGCGGTACTGGGGACTGAACTCAAGGTCATTCTACCTCTGACCTATACCCCCAGCCCTATTTTTTATTCTTTATTTTGAAACAGGGTCTCACTAAGTTGCGGAGTGCCTCACTAGGCAGCTGAGGCCGGCCGCGAACCTGGATCCTCCAGTCTCAGCCTCCTAAATGCTGGGATTACAAGCGTGCACCACCACACCCAGCTCTGAATATTTGTTCTTCAAAGTATTTTTTTTTCAACTAAAAATTTTCAAACTAATTTTTGAGCACTGTATTCTTTAATCAACAAATCCTGTCTAGTCATCGTGTATGTACAGCTGCACTGTGTGTCAGGAATTAACACTAATTACATGTTGACATTTGGGAAATCAAAACATTCAGTTAATTCTCCCAAGTAAATTTTATTTTTCTGTTTTTTTAATTTTTTTTTATATTAGCTTGTCTTGAAGATATAGCTCTGATAATTGGGAATCTTATCATTTATAATTTTGTGTTTGGGTTTTAAGTATATATTTTCTTGATGCACTGAAGTTATATATCATAGTGAGGTTTAATGTGATGTAAATATATGTGCACACAAAACTTGGTATGTCTCCCTCCAGATCCTACCCTGCTCCCCCGCCCTCTCTCCAGACATGTTAGTGAGATAGTAGTGATACCTCATAGACGGACATAGTATTATTTGAACTGTTTCCTTCTTCACGTCTTATTTTTCCCCTCTCCACCTCCCTCTTCCAATCCCAGTCCACTATTATTCTACTGGTCTTTCTCCTCATTTATCTGAAGTCCCGTTTGTTTCCTACTTTCTCCCTAGCTTCCACCCATGAGAGGGTCCTATTTTTTTTGGTATTTGTGTTTGATCTTTTTATAATAGGGTTTTTCTTCACTACTTAGTAGGCATCCCCAGGCTCTAGGGGAAAACAGCATGTGCCAGACTGGAGTTTAGGAAGAAAGGAAGATGCCCCCTGCCCCCCACTCAGGATCCCAGAGACCAAGTGAAGTTGCCAAGTGAAGGAGTAAGCCAATGTTTGCAGATTTTCTCACTTATTCAGAGAAATAGAGTTGGCTTTTTTTTTTTTCTTTTCTTTTCTTTTTTTTTTTTTTTTTTTTTTTGCGGTACTGGGGATTGAACTCAGGGGCATTCTACCTCCGGCTATACCCTCAGCCCTATTTTTTATTCTTTATTTTGAAACCGAGACTCACTAAGTTGAGGAGTGCCTCACTAGGTAGCTGAGGCTGGCCTCGAACCCGGATCCTCTGGTCTCAGCCTCCCGAATGCTGGGATTACAAGCGTGCACCACCACACCCGGCGAGTTGACATTTTATTTATATAAAATCTCCACGACTTATAGAAGGGGAGAAAAGATGAGGATCGTTCCGAAATGGACCTAACAGAGGACCATTTTTAACAATGTCATTCTTACTGTCATTCCTTCTAAGTATAATACCAGTGCTACCTGATGACATTAGGAAATGGTGACCTGTGCTTTGGAGATCAGTGTGCAGGAGCCTCAGAAGACTGGAATTGGAACCTCCATATGACCGGCTACACCACTTCTGCATATATTTCCAAAGGAATTCAAAGCAGAATATTAGAGTGGTACACGCATCCCCACGATTATAGCAGCACAATTCACAATGGCCAAATCATGGAACCAGCCTAGATGTCCCTCCACAGATAAATGGATCATGAAATTATGGGATACCCACACAATGGAATTCTACTCAGCCATAAAGAACAAAATGATGTCATTTGCAGAAAAACGGATGAATCTAGAGAATAACTTGCTAAGTGAAATTAGTCAGTCGAAGAAAATGAAGTGTGTTTTTCTTTCATATGTGGAAGCTAGGGGGGAAATCAGGAAACAAGAAGGGCTCCAGATAAAGGAAGAGAAACCCAGGAATGGGGAGGGGTCTAGGGGAGGAGGGTAGGGAGAGAGACTTGATGAAGGAAATGCTTCCATTGATGCTGTGTACATGTACAACATTATCAATGCCAGTCTCAATAATATGTACAGGGAAGGGGAGGAAAGGGGGTGGGGGGAACTCACCAAGTGCTGTGTGCATGTATGTCCCTGTCACTCCGAACTTTAATATGATGTGAGATTACAATGCACCAATAAGAGTACATTAAAAAAAATAAAAAGAAAATCGTGATAATCGCAGCAGGTAAGTGGTGATTACAAGAGGAAATGTTTAAGTAGCATTGTTTTCTTTCAATGCCTAATGACTCATAGGCAACTAATGACTCACGTGTTTACATAAGTATAAAACTTAATAGACTTGCATGTCTTGATTTCCCATTCTAGATAACAAGCAGGTTTGTAAATAGTCATGGTCATATTAGTTACTATCACATAATTACATTTTAGGAGCAAATTATTCAGTAGAAATAAAACACTCAGGTGTATAGAATCATAAGCTATGATTCTAAATATCAAATAATAATAATAATAATAATAATAGTAATAGAAAGGAAAATCACCTAAGAATGTGACTTGACAATGTGAGTGGTAATGACCTTGAAACACATATCGTAGAAAGGATTGGGATCAGGGACAGAGGACAGAATGAAAATGTGGCTCAGATGCACCAGCAGATGGCAGGAGAGGAGAAAGAATTCCAAACTCACTTGTTCACATGCCAGAGGGTGAAGATATTTTAAAAATGTATTTGTTTGCTAAGCCATCATCTCAATATTTCTTCCCCTCTACCTGGTGTGAGGACACCTGCAGTCTCCAACATCCTTAGTCAGAACTTCAGAACACTCTGCAAAACTCCTATAGTAAAAATCCTCTCTCTCCTCTCCTCTCCTCTCCTCTCCTCTCCTTTCCTCTCATATAAACTATACTCTTTGGGCTGCAGTTTCATATTCTTATTTCTTTAAAAAATCAAGTGTATTTAATATACTGCCTAATTCTCAAAAGCTTAAAATTCCAAAGAGAACCAAGAACATCCACTAAATACTTTCCTAACTTTTTCTTCTTTTTAGACACTATTCAATAAGATCTGTGCTATTACCTGAGCTTTGTGAATTAGTGGCCCTGGTGCAGGTCTGCCACATCACCCAACTACAAGGATGCTGTTGTCCTACAGTCTTGTAAAGTTGTGAATAGCACCATTTTAAGGCATTCATAGACACTAGGCACTTTGGGAATTTTACCTTATAAAACAGTAAGCATATTTTATTTTTTTCTCTTTTGGTACTGAGAATTGAACTCAGGGACACACACACCCCCAGCCCTATTTATCTTGAAACAGGATCTCACTAAGTTGCTGAGGGCCTTACTAAGCTGCTGCAGTTGTCCTTGAACCCGTGATCCTCTTGTCTCAGTCTTCCAACTACTGGGATTATAGGCATACACCACCATTCTTGGCTAGTAATCCTATTTTGAAAAGCACTTACATTCTTTGTGAAATATAAATAATCATTTTTAAAAAATGTTTAAGGGTTTTTTTTTAATTTTATGGTCCAAATGATTAATATTAACTTCAATTTTTACGGTTTTCCTTTTGTGTCTGGGAGCCAATATATGCTTGCCGTCTCCACCGTTTTCAGATAGTTGCAAAGCCATAGGCCTTAGGCACTGCGCCTGTAGGGGTAATGAATGAGACGTCTCTCACTGTGAAGTAAAAATGAGATAATCCTTATGGAGTGCTTTGAACTGTGCTGGCCCAGAAGTAGTTCCCCACAAATGTGAGCTGGGATTATTCATCATCTTGACTCCCTAACTTCTGAAGCTATTCTGAAACACAAGAGAAGACCAACCAGAACCAGGATGTCGGCTGGCTAGCTAGCGACTCTCAATTCTGCCTGTACGTCTGAGTCACCTGCGGATTTAAGAATCCTCATACCCAGGCAACTGGCCAAGGCAATCATAGCAGACTCTCTGGGGCTGGGACCTGGACATCAGCATTCCTTATTCTCCCCTGGCTATGCCAAGGCACAACTATTTAAGGGAGTCTCACGTGCCTCCACAATCATGAACTTTCCTCTGCCCAGAATAATATGAAGGTTTTCCTTTAAAGAAGTAGTTATCAAAGTACAATCCCCAGAAAAGCAAATCCTCAAATCTACTAGATTAGAAAGTCTGGGGTCCTGGATATCTTGTCTTCTAACAGACTTTTCAATGCACATTAAGTTTTGAGAATTGTTATTTCAAAGAAACATATGTAATCCAGGCACTGTGGTATATGCCTGTAATCACAGTACTTGAGAGGTTGAGATAGGAGGATCGAGAGTTTGAGGCTAGACTCGGCAACTTAGTGAGAAGTCTTAAAATACATACATACATACATACATACATACATACGTACATACACACATACATACCTAGGGTAGGTCAAGCATGGTGACACATGCCTGTAAACTCAGTACCTGGAAGACTGAGACAGGAGGATCACAGGTTTGAGGCCAGTACCTAGTAATTTAGCGAGACTACATTTCAAAATAAAAAATAAAATAGGGCTGAAAGTGTAGCTCAGAGGTAGAAAGCCCCTAGTTCAATCTCCAGAACCACAAGAACAATTAAAAGTAAACAAATAAATAATTTTAGAATGGGCTGGGGGTATAGCTCAGTGGTAGAACACCTCTGGGTTTAAGCCTAGTAATACATACACACACACACACACACACACACACACACACACACACACCAAGAAAAGAAAAAAGAAACATCTATGTTTTGTTAACTAGCAGGACTTCATAGTTGCGTTTTAAAATTCAAGGACAAAATGCCTTTGGGTTTCATCCCCAGTACCAAATAATAATAATAATAATAATAATAATAATAATAATAATAATAATAATAATAATACAAGAACAAGACAGCTTGAAAATACCCAATATTATTTGAGTCACAGCACAAAATTTCATCTTCTTCAAAGGACTCACAGACTCTTAAGACCTCTACCTCTATCTACCCAGTTGGCAGATTTAATTGTCAAAACTATCTTATGTACAAAATAAATTCACTCAGGTCATGCTCTGACTCTTCTCAAAAGCTAAAGGTATGGTGAGTAAAATCAGATTTTCTCCTTTTACTTCCACAATCTACAAACCCCCCCTCTTTAAATGCCTCTCTCAGAAGCTGGGTGTGGTGGCAGTGCACACCTGTAATCGCAGTACTTGGGAGGCTGAGACAGGAGGATCACAGGTTCCAGGACAATCTCAACAAGCAGTGAAACTCTCATCAACCTAGCAAGACCCTGTTTCAAAATAAAAATAAAATAGGGCTGGGGTTGTAGCCTGGAGGTAGAATGCCTCTAGGGTTCAATTCTCAGCAATACACACACACACACACACACACACACACACACACACATATATGCACATTAAAAGGCCTCAGTACCATTTTTTTTTAAATGTCAGGGCTCATATACACTTCTTTGAATCCTCTTCTATTACTTTCCTCCTATTTAATAATGATTTATATCCCAAAGTTGTGCCTGGGCTCCATTTGTGGGCAGGATGGCTTTGATTCTCACCTGTGGCTCCTGAGTAGTATTTCTCCTGTTCCTTAACGCCTCCTGCCTGCACCTATTCAGTGGGTAACGTTGACCTTTATTTTCATTCATACTCTTACCACATCTGTCTGCTTTTATTTTGCATCTGCTATGTCTCATCAAACAGCCTTAATAAACATCATCTTGTTTATCAGCAACTCCAACAATCCCAATGTGTATAAAGGAATCCTTAAACCTGGTCATGAGGTAGAAACTCCAAAGCCCTCTTCTCTAGGACGATGGCAGTCATCTGGGTAATGAAGCTGGCCGCCCTTTAATATTTTGTCCCCATCCTTCCCCAATTCCCAAACTTGTTCCTTTGGGTTTCTAATGGGACCAATACATACATCAGGACATCCCCACCAGTTAGTTTAACCTCCACGTCTTTCTGCCTATCCTGATTTAATTTCAATTGCAATCAATTATGCAACCTGAACATTGGGAGTCCTTAAAGTTCTCCCTCAGGATGCAATTCCTTGAAGGAAAACAAGAATCACTGGACCAAAGGGAAACCCACCTGCTAAGATGGCTCCCTGCCTCCTTCCAGAGGTCCTGAGGCAGGCCCCACTGCCTGGCCCTTTGCTGCCCTCTGCTGGCCTCTCTCAGCTGAGCGCTGAATCCCCGGGCTCCACAGAGACCTCTGGTCTAAAACTAGGGAGGAAGAAAAAGAGGCTGCTCATGTCCAAGAAATATAACCCAGTTGAAATCCTCCCCTTTAGTCCCTTTGTGTTTGGTTTTTCACTGGAAACAGTATCTGGGCAGGAAATCTAGACTATTTTCTCTAGCCAGATGCCCGTTTTTCTGGCTGATTTAGAGACACTGACAACCCATGTGTGTCAGGAAAGAGAAGAGGTGACATCTACTCAAAGATGTCCCCTGCTGTGGGGGTAAAAGACATGTTTGCTAGAGTGTAGAGAGTTGTCTGAGCGTGCTGACAGTGTAGGAGTAATACAACTTTAATGTGTTTGAGGATTTCCTTTTCTGGGCTTTTAACTATAACTCACGTTATACTTCATCACAACATTAATGGCAATATTTGTTCACTCTTGACGCTTTTTTGTTCTTACTATGACTTTTCATCTTAAGACAAACTCTTGCTGTGTGTGTGTGTGTGTGTGTGTGTGTGTGTGATATTGGGGACTGAACCACCCAGGGGCATTCAACCTCTGAGCTATACCCCCAGCCCTTTTTTTTTTTTGTTTTGTTTTTGAAACAAGATCTTGTTAGGTTGACGAAAGTGTCACTAAGTTGCTGAGGCTGGCCTTAAATCTGAGATCCTCCTTTCTCAGCATCTTAAGCACTGCAATTACAGGCACGCACCACCATTCCTGGTTTCTTGCGCCTATTGGGGGAGAGGCTTACTGCAGGTTGAACCTAAAGGAATTCTACATCTGAGCTACACTCCTGGCCTAATTTTATTTTTTATTTTGAAACAGGATCTTGCTAAGTTGCTGAGGGATCTCACTAAGTTGCTAAGGCTGTCCTTGAACCTGTGATCCTCCTGTCTCAGCCTCCCAAGTACTGGGATTACAAGTGTGCACCACCACACCTAACTCTTGCCCCTATTTCAAAGGTAACAAAGGCGTCTTTCCCAAGAAAACTTGGGAAAGTTTTATTAGAGAACCATTTTGTCTCCCCCAAGATTAGTATGTTGAAACCCTCACCCCAGTACCTCAAAACATGATTGCTTTAAAGAGGTAATTAAACTAGAATTAACTCATTAGGATGGTCTTATTCCGATATGAATGGTACCCTTAAAAGAAGAGGTCATTTGGACACAAACATGGACAGAAGGCAGATGACCTAGAGACACAGGGA
The DNA here is from genome assembly GCA_004027655.1 of Graphiurus murinus. Classification (NCBI taxonomy): domain Eukaryota; kingdom Metazoa; phylum Chordata; class Mammalia; order Rodentia; family Gliridae; genus Graphiurus; species Graphiurus murinus. The sequence continues at coordinate 44,034 of PVLC010004298.1, forward strand.
GGAGACACAGACAATCTACACCCAAGGAAAGAGGTCAAGAACAATCCTTCCCTGGGCCTCTCAGAAGGAACCAGCCCCACCCACACCTTGATCTTGATTTTGGACCTCTGCCCTCCAGAATTACCACGAAACAAATTTCTGTTGTTAAAGCCACCGAGACAGTGGTCCTTTTGTGAATTAAATTTCTGTTGTTTCAGCCAATGGTCTTGATTGTAGCCACCCTAGCAATTCATACAGAGACAGGATTAGAATTTGAACCCAGGTCTGGTTAATTCCCGGGCTTAGCTCACTCAACTGCAAGCTTTAATCCTTGAAACTATCAGCTATTTAAAGGCATTACCATGGATGAGTATAAATCAAAATAGTATGCTCATTCATACTCATGCGTCCTTATTTTCACCTTTCATACAATTACTTCCTGCATTCCAACCGGCCCAAACAGTCTTCCTTTGGAGAAATCACCTTTACATAGTAACTCACAATATATTTTCATATATATTTTTTTTAATTCTGGCTTTTTCCATTTCTACCTTTGCCATAAAATTCAGCGCTTGAACTCTGGCTCTATCCTGATCCAATTCAATCTGAAATTGTTTTCATTCATCTTCCTAAGATCATAAACATGCCCTATTTTTTCACTCTATTATCTGATTTGTCTTTTGTGGTTACATTTTCAATAGTTCTTCCCTATTCATGAGAATTCTGAAGAACCACATCATTTTCATATTTTAAAAAAATTAGATAACCATGTTCTAGCTAAAATTTTTCCAGAAAACAACTAGATAATTTGATTTTGCCCCTTTTGGCCAAGCCCTGTGATTAGCTGATGATCTCACAAGTCCTGAAAAGGATTCACCTATTACTTTTGCTAGTTTGGAAATTTGCCTCTATCACTTCCTGAAGAACACGCTCCTTGTTGATTTCCACGCCAAGGTATCTGAGAACCACTCTTTGATCACTTTTACCATTGTGAATATAGAACAAATAACAGCCACATATTTTTAGATCCCACTTCCTTCTCCTTGCCTCCTTTTTGGTTTACCCATTTGTTTTTTAAAACGTTTATGTTAATGCCTTTTTGGCATTTTGAGACCAGCAGGCAGGATTTATAGATCATATTCCTGTTGCAACATCAGGATGAAAAATACCACAAAAGTTTCCTGGGGCTGCACAGCCCACCTGAGGTTTTCCTATGACTCAGAGAATTGAGACAGGCTCTGTGAATCACGTAGTCGGGGCAACCACAGAACTGATCTTGCTCCTCCACTGCTGAGGATAAACATTTGTATGTAGACACTTACTTTGCACAACCAAGCAGGATTTTCTGGAGGCTTTTGAGTGGGTCCTAGGGTTCCCCTGGGAGCACAGCCTGCATCCCACAGGCCTATGGGTTGGGAATGTTCATCTCAGAGATGGAAGCTTAATGTGCTCCTTATGGGCTCTTAAGTACAGGACTCAAGCTTCTTAGTTGGAAAAAAACAGAAACTGACTCTGAATGACATAAGCAGAAAAACAATTTATTGACTATATAGGTCCCTTCCAGAATTACCATGAAGGTCAAGGAATTGGGAACTGGGCTCAGTTAACAGAAAACAAGGGAAGAAAGGCAGTAGCCAGGCCATACCTTGGAACAGATCCTGTCCAGAACGGGCAGCACTTTCTCATCCACTAAATATTGAATGTTACAATGGCTTCTCTGTGAAAAATTTATTCTTTACTGGTTATATCTTCTTTGCATGCCTATGACCAGATTCAAATCAAATCCAGGCCAAGTCAGTATGATGAGACAAACCTAAGCTGAGCACCTGCTTCTCAGCTGCCAGTTTTACTAGATCATTGAGCATTCCTCTTTCAAAATTCTAAGTAGAGCCAGGTGTGGTGGTACATACCTGTAATACCAGTACTTGGGAGGCTAGGAAAGAATGATCAGCAGTTGAAGACCAACTTAGTGAGACTCTCAGGACCTAGCAAGACAACCTATTTCAAAACAAAAAGTTAAAAAAGGTTCAATCCCCAGTACCCACCCCCCAAAATTGTAAGTAGAAATAGTCTCTGCCCTCTTCTAGGACTCATAAAATGGAGACTTCCCAAACATAGTAGGAGGGTGGGTTTTGTATGCAGAACAGAAAATAGAAAGTACAGATGTCATATAGAGTCCACCCCTTTAGCTGCCCAACATTCTACCTTGAGAAATTTCTCTCAGCTAGTGTAATACATTTACCCTCATACAGGTTGAGCACCCTTAATCCAAATATCTGATATCCAAAATGCCCCAAATCTAAAACTTTTGGAGTACCAACCAAGATGACACTCAAAATGTTTTGGAGGATTTTGAGGTGGTTCAGATGTCAGAGTTTCAGATTGGTGGTGTTCAACCATTAAAGTCTATGTGAGTATCATAAAATCCCTCAACTCTGAAATGTAGAATAGCTTTTCTCTCAAGCATTTCAGATAGGGGAGACTCAACCTGTATTTCTAAAATTTCATGCTTGCCAGAGGAGGAAACTTAAAATCTCATTATTTAATGCACCCTATCTAGGTCATTCATTCCAGAGTATTTACAAATCTTACAAGACAGCACCCAAATTTCATAATGTGCAGCCTCCCAATTGATGCCATAACAGAGTTTTCAATAAACCATTTCCCCATTTTATGAAGGGCACATTTTCCGTACAAGAAGTAGACCTCATGATCAGACCAGTGAATCCCTGGGATCCATTGCTTTACTTCTCTGGCTACAAGTCAACTCCTCATTTGGAATATGGCAGAGCATCCTGATGATGTACAGGTGCTGAGAAAGGCCATCGCAAAAGAAGCATGGCAGGAGGAAAAGCAAATTTAAATCCATGATAAGAGTTTGTTTCTCTTCCATGACCAACAGGACTTAATAGTTGATAATACAGTCCGTAATATCCTCAGAGAAAGACTAACGGCAACGCTTGGGCAAAACAATCTTGAGTGTGAGGAAATAACTAACACACTTCAATATAAACATTTTAAATGTATAAAACTTCAAACCTAAGGAAGCTAGGTCCAAGAGTTTTCAGTACATGCTGTCTTTTTCCATGGTTTCCCTGAGAGCAGGACTTAGAAACACATAACTAATTTGTTCATTTATTCATTCAAGAAATATTGATTAATTATAAAACACATGTTGAATGAACTTTGTGTTTGTGTGTGTGTGTGTGTGTGTGTGTGTGTGTGTGTGTGTGTGTGTAAGAAGCTTCAGAAGAGATTAGCTTTGGACCAGGGATAAAAATTGGGGGGCAATTTGCATATAGCTAGTGCCTGAGTGAGCAAGTATGTGTGAGATCATTGGAACAGGAATAGCTGAGTAAAGTAGGCATCCTTGTCTTATTCCTGAGGCAATACAACATTTAATAAGGTTAACAGACCTCTGTCATCTTCCATGTCCCTCGGAAACATCCCAATTAAATATAACAAATGGAGCCCCTGTTATAAACAGCGATAATATTGAGCATTATGAAACTGACATGAATACAGTTATGTAATGGACGGTGAGGAAAGGTGATGGATAGAAAAATGAGGACTGAGGTAATTCTGGGTGTCTCCAGTCCTATCCCAGGGAAGATGGGTCTGTTTTACATGAAGATAAATTCTTCCTAAAGTGGACCAATTAATCAGTTCATGATATTTAATAGGAATGACGGGTAAGTATTTCTAGTCACACGTCTCCAATCCTACATGGGCAGGAGAAGGATGGGATGGTGCAGACAGAATGGAAGAGGAGGGACGTCTCAGCCTGGAGCCCAGCAAAAAGAAGTCAGGACAGGTGCGAGCGTGTAAAAACACACCCAGCACCTGCGCAGGGAGGTAGGATGACTCCTGGTTGGCAGCAAGTCCTGATGGATAAGATGGAAGAAGGTTCAATTAGAGGCTTAAGGGGGATGAGGAAATTTGGGCAGTTTGATGAATAAAGGAAATGAGACAAAGAGTTGGCAGAGAACAAATACGGGAATGTACAGATGGCGCTGAGGTTTTTGTTCAGGTAAGTGTCAGTACATTTTTAAATAGGATTGTTCTAGCTGGGCGTGGTGGTGTACACTGGTAATCCCAGTACTCGGGAGGAGCACAGGTTCAAGGCCAGCCTCAGCAACTCAGCAAGGTACTCAGTCACTTAGCAAGACCCTGTTTCAAAATATAAATATGTAAGTAAATAAATAAATAGGGCTAGGGGTGTAACTGGAAGGTAGAATGTCTCTGGGTTCAATCCCCATAACCAAAAATAAATAAATTAAATAAATAAACAAAAAAATTGCTCTAAACAAACTTTAGATAAAACTGCCTTCATTACATTAGCAGTTCACTAACTTATGGTGGTTATCAGCCAATCAACTATATACATTTTCATTAAAAAAAACATTATTTGGTGTCTAATAGATAAAACTATTAAAGAGTTGAAATTTTACTTCAGAAACAGATGCTTTTGATGGTGCAGACAAGCCTGGATTTCCCCCACTGAACTGAAGCAATTAATCTTTTATTTCATGGATCTATCTTCCCGAAATAAATCAGAGAGCCAGACGGAGGCTGGAAAAAAAAACCCAAATAAACAAACAAACAAAAAAAACCATTTGCGATATAAGCTAACATTTCTCCTAACAATTCTCTACCCTGTCTGTTCTCACTCCCCATGTGGTGACAAAATGTACTCCAAAGGTCTTCCAGTCCCTCAAGCCCCACTCAGCAGGACAGGTCCCAGCTGGGGACCACCGCTAAACATGGAGGGATTCCTCTAATCCTGGAGCAGTGACTGTTCATCAAAGGAGACAGTCCTTTAGGGTCCATCCAGAGCCTGCAAAACTAAAACAGGAATCCAATTACATCAAGCGCCAGCAGGGGGCGTCTTTCCACTTTCAAGGAAGGTTAAGCAAAGCTGATAGACAGTGCTGGGAAATTTTTGTTAGAGCTTCAGGCTCCTAAAATGAAATCAAGGCTAAGAGAAATGTATGATACACATGAAATGAGGTGGATAAGTAAGTAAAATACCTGGTCTTATTCAGCATTGAACATCTTTGTTCTAAGCAACTTGAACTTCCTCCTGTGCACCTGGATACTGTTCTAGTGCTATCTAGAACTTGATTTCCTTTTCCTAAGGAAATGTTACTGGCTCCTAAAAACAGAAGTTTTTTGTTTTGCTTTGTTTTTCAGAATTTCAATACTTCCTGTTTTTGTAAAACACACATTAGGCAAGGAATTCATTGAAACTCATTTTCTAAGTTATTCAAGTGTTGAGTCTGTTAAATAAAAAATCCATTTTCAGATCTGCATTTCTCCAAGGAGCTTTAGAGGAAATTGTTGAATTGTATCAGCACACTATGCGTCCCTACTTGTTTTTCTAGCCTGTCTCTCCATTAGTGAAATCAACTTGAACAGTTGATGAAATATTTCAATGAGATAGCAGAATTTTAATATTGGCTAATGAAACTAATTTCTTGATTCCTCTATTTACTTTTTCCAAGGGCATCCAACCAAATAGGCTTTCAGAAAAATTAACGTGTTGTCTGCCTCTTTTATTAAATCAGTTCTGGGAGGTTAGCCAAAAGCTTTGCAGAAAAGCAGTCCAGTTGCACCTTTAAATCCTGCTGGGCAACCAGACGGAATCCACTGTTTGGAGGTCATCAAAATAAATAAATAAATAAATAAATAAATAAATAAATAAATAAGAAAGAATTAAAAAGCAACAGCCTGATTAGGATACATATGACATTGCTGGGGAAAAAACAGGGGGGTGGGTATTTAACACTGATTGGCCCTCAGTGAAGGTTTAAACTTGAGGTCTTTTTCTTTAAATCCATTTTTCCATCCCATCTGTATATCACCCTAAAGAAACAATGAATGCCACCAGTGTTGTTTGTAATGTTATAAAGAAGCCTCAGATTATCTCTGTTTTCCGCAGTCACCCCCTTCATAAATACCAGTCTTGATGACGTAAATTATTATATATTTATATATTGTTACACGTTTACTATTTATCTTTTTGTTGAGGGGGGTGGGTGCTGGGACTTGAACTCAGGAGCAACCCCAGTTTTTATTTGAAAACAGGGTCTCACTAAGTTGCCAAGAGCCTCGCTAAATAATTGAGGTTGGCTTCCAACCTACAATCCTACTGTCTCAGCCTCCCAAGTACTAGGATTACAGGCGTGCACCACCACTCCAGGCTTTATTATTTATCTGAGAATCTTGTTAATACTTAGTATTGATAAAAGTTGAAATACAGAAACTCCGTCCTCATCACTATAACCACCCTTCCCCCACCCTCCTTTCTCCATCCCTCCTGATTTCTACACAACTAAAACGGCCTCTGCAGAGACCCTGCAGGTGCCTGTCCCGCCGTCCCTGTTTGGGTTTCCTATGTTCCCTCGCAGCTGCTCTGTGCTTGGCTTCTTATCACTTGCACTTGAGAGCTATCTCAGAGAACTGTGTGTGGCCTTCTGGGGCTGCTTCCCCCCAGAGGAAGAGAGCTGGAAGCACCTGGAAGTTCACATTTTCCTGGGGAGAGCCCATAACCCGTGACAGACAGGCAGGAGTGGGGAAGCCCCAGGTCCCTTCCTGTGAGGAGGGTCACGTCTCTGCTCCAGGGCTCTCACCATCTGGGCCAGACCGAGCCTGGGACTCTGCCTGAGACTGGACACTCGCCTGTCTCTCTCCCTGTCCCTGTCTTGCTCTCCACTTCCTTATATATCATGTATGCAAAAATCCTCATCTCACAGTCAGCTTCTAAGGGGACTTACAGCAGCCACCAGAGGTTTCCACACCTCAAGAGGGCCCTTCACAGTCTCTTCACTGTATAACAAGAGTAATCTTTAAAAAAAAATGCTTTTCTTGGTGCATTGTAATTATGCATCATAATGAGGCTCAGAGTGACGGAACACACGTGCACACAGCACTTGGTGAGTTCCCCCCTGGATCTGGCCCTTCCCTGTAGGTGTCACTGAGATTGGTATTGAAATTTTGTTTATGTGCAAAGTATTATTTGAACGGTTTCTCTCATCAGGTCTCCTTCCTCCTCCCCTCCACCCCCTCCAATCATTCCTTTTGTTACTCAGTTTCTCTCTAGGTTCCATGAAACAGACAACTGTTTCACTTTTGGAGACTGGTTAATCTCTCTTAGCATAAAATATTCAAGTCCCATCCATTTTCCTGCAAATGACATAATTTTGTTCTTCTTTATAGCTGAGATAAACTCCATTGTGTGCATAGACCACGGTGTTGTAATCCATTCATCTGTTGAGGGACACCTAGGCTGGTTTCATAATTTGGCTCCTGTGAATTGTGCTGCTAAAAAACATGCAGATGCATTCCTTGCTATAATATCTCGACTTCCCATCTGTTTATGACAGTGCTCTTCTCCAAACCTTTCCAGGATGGGTCACTATTCCCCTGGAATATCCTGACACCTTACCATGGTACACACTTTGTGTGTGTGTGTGTGTGTGTGTGTGTGTGTGTGTGTGTGGTGCTGGAGATTGAACCTAGGGGCATTCTACCTCTGAGCTACACCCCCAGTCCTCTTTTATTCTTTATTTGGAATCAGTCTCACTAAGTAGCTGAGACTGGCCACAAACCTGCAATCCTCCTGTCTCAGCTTTCCAAGTACTGGGATTCCAAGTGTGTGCCACCACGTCTGGCTCACATATTTCTTTATGAGCTTGAGTATCTATTGCACATGCTCTTAACTCTACATCTCTATTTTTCTGTCTCTTATTCCTCAAACAGGCTAGTCCTTCTGCCTGAATAAGGATAAGGAGGAACCTTATCCTTCTCAAGCTCTTTAACTAAATCTCTCCTGGTCCTCCTGCAGGTTCCCAGCCTTTCTGATCCTCCTTCCTTCCTTTCTTTCTCTCTTTCTTTATTTCTCTCTTTCTCCCTTCCTTTCTTTTGTTCTCTCTTCTTCCTCCTCCCCTTCCTCCTTCCTTCCCTCTTTCCTCCCATCCTTCCTTTCCTCTTTCTTTCTTTCTTTCAACTGGGGATTGAACCCACGGACATTCTACCTTTGAGCTACAGCCCAGCCCTTTTTATTTCTTATTTGGAAACATAGTCTCACTAAGTTTCTGAGTCTGGCCTTGAACCTGCAATCCTTCTTTCACAGCCTCCCAAGTACTGGGGTTATAGGCATGTGTCACCACGCCTGGCTCACTTCCTTGCCAGTTTAAGTGTCATGGAGGGCCCTGGCTACTCCACCCCCCAGTACTTATCCCAATGCCTGGCATAGAGTGTTGGCCTTATAAGGATGAGCTGAGCGAGTGACTAGAGGGACTGATTCAAAGGCAGGCCACCCTGGCACCTGCATGAGGAGCCTATCTGTGCAGTACTCCAAACACAGCCAGAGGGAGGAGATTCATTTACCAGAACCCCTTCAGGAAGAGCATCATGTGTAATTGGACAAAACACGTGGATGAGTGGCATTCATGAATGCTGAGATCTTTAAGGGTCACATGAGTGGTGAGCTTTGATTTTGCTGAGTTGAAAGTGCAGATTTGAGGCCAGAGCTGAATTCCCTGCGCCAATAGAATATACAAAGAAGGGAGCCACAGGAAGTCTTTTATTGCCCCCCTTTGGTAACTTTAAAATAGTTGAACAAATGAAGAGTATTAACTTGATTTATAGGTATCCAAATTATTGGCCAGTCCAGGCACCCAGCCTGTCTCCTTTTAAGCCAGAATATGTGTATTTTTTTTTCCTAAGAAGACTTTCTTATGATGAACTCTAGCCCTCACTCTAACTCAGGTCCTTGGCACTCTTTTCTGTTCATATCTCTGTCAAAGCGATGCCCACTGGTGACAGGACAAGGTGGTATCTTCAAAGAATTTTTAAATACTTTTATTGGTGCATTATATTCTTAGAGTCTCACGTCATAATGTAGCTCATGGTGATGGTGACTTACAGGCACACAGCACACAGCACTTGGTGAGCTTCCTCCCGGCTCCCTCCCCACTCCCCCCCACTCCCCATACGTGGCATTGAGATTGGCACTGGTATTCTCACATATGCACAGAACACCTGTGGAAGTCCACTTTAACGAATTTTAATCAGAGGGAAAAGTTAAAAGAGAAATCTGGTAATGGTTCTTAAGGTGGGAGTCATCTCTCACTCTTAGAACTGGCTGGAAGAGAGCCGGGCGTGGTGGCGCATGCTTGTAATCCCAGCATTCGGGAGGCTGAGACCAGAGGATCCGGGTTCGAGGCCAGCCTCAGCTACCTAGTGAGGCACTCCACAACTTAGTGAGACTCGGTTTCAAAAATAAAGAATAAAAAATAGGGCTGGGGGTATAGCTCGGAGGTGGAATGCCCCTGAGTTCAATCCCCAGTACCGCAAAAAAAAAAAAAAAAAAGAACTGGCTGGAAGAAGAGGAGATGGTGGAGGCCTCGGAGAACTACAGTTTCACAAACTGATAAGCTTATTTCTCACTTAATTAATTTAGTTCCTTTCTGACAGTTTTGCCATTAAGTGAAAAAGCTGTGCAATGTCAAGAAATATGATGTGTTTCATCACAATCCCAGATACCCAAGTAACTTTCATAGATACTGAAGTGTATAAATTAAACAATGAAAACAAGTCAATGAAGGAAAAAATTAAGTAAATACATTTTGTATAAAAACATGATGTGATTAAATATACTCATTTTTATAACACTGTCTTCATTAATTTTTCAATGTTTTGGTAGTTAATTAAAAAATTAAGTAAATACATTTTGTATAAAAACATGTGATTAAAATACATACATCATTTTTAGCAACACTATCTTTATTAATTTTTCAATGTTTTCATAGCTAATAGTTTTTAAAAATTAAGTAAATATATTTTGTATAAAAACATGATGTGATTAAAATATATATATTCTTTTTGGCAACACTTTCTTCATTAATTTTTCAATGTTTTGGCAGCTTATAATTGTATTGAACTCAAGTTCACTTATAAATAATGTTCTATGCCAATAACTTAGGTAATCACCCACAATCAATTTCAGGCTAAATATAGAGACCTTTGTAAGATGGAGAAATGGCATTAATGCCCATGGTCTGAAGAAATGTAGACAATGCTACCTTCTTGTTCTTGCTTGGCATATAAACACACATCAAAACTGAGACACATCCAAAGGTAGTATATAATTCAGGTGGCTTCATTTGATAGTTTTTGACGTGAAATTGTTGAATTAAGAAAACTGGTGAGATTCCTTTCACCAGAAATTCTAAAGATTCTTGAAATATTCCTTTCCTTCCCCTTTCCTTCTCCTTCCTTCCTTCCTTCCTTCCTTCCTTCCTTCCTTCCTTCCTTCCTTCCTTCCTTCACTTTTTCTTTTTGATTCTGGGGATTGAACACAGGTGCATTCTATCTCTGAACTACACCTCCAGCCCTTTTTATTTTTAATTTTGAAACAGGGTCTTGCTAAGTTGCTGAGGCTGGTCTTGAATATTCGATTCTCCTGTCTCAGTCTCCCAAGTACAAAATATTTTCTTATATTCTACTTCTTTAGTATTTGGGGTGATAAGTAACTTATCACAAAATGTAGTCATTGTCCTAGGAGTTGTGCTGTGGACTTTAGGTTTGTGTCCCTCAAAAACCCCTATGTAGAAGTCCTAATCCCCAGTGTGATGATATTTTGAAGGTAGATCTCTGGGAGTAATTAGGTTTAGTTGAGGTCACGAGGGTGGAGCACCTAGTTGAAATTGGTGCCCTTATTAGAAGAGGCAGAGGCAGGAATAGTGGTGCACACCTGTAATCCCAGTACTTGGGAGGCTGAGATAGGAGGATCTCAGGTTTGCGGCCAGCCTCAGCAATTTAAGAAAGGTATCAGCAACTTTTTACTTTTTCTTTCTTTCTTTGTAGAGACTAGATTAGCGCTCTCTCTCTCCTACCATGTGAAGATACAGTTTGCCTTCTGCAAACCAGGAAGAGAGGTCTCACCAGATAGCTAATTTGCAAGCATATTACTCTTGGACTTGCCAGCCTCCAAAACTGTGAGAAATTCATGTCTGTTGTTTAAGCCACCAGTAGTGCCTCGACACTATTTTATTCTAGCAGCACAAATTGTCTAAGATAAGTAGTGCAACTTTTCCAATACCATTATAGTAAGAAGTCATTAAATCTGTGGTCTATGGTAGAATACTACTGAGTATAAAACTTGCCGTATGCTTACAATGCACCAAAAAAAAAAAAAAAAAAAAAAAAAAAAAAAAAAAAAAAAAAAAAAAAAAAAAAAAAAAAAAAAAAAAGAAGAAGAAGAAAAGAAAAAAAGCCAAGTTTGGTGGCACAGGCCTATAATCCCAGTACTTGGGAAGCTGATAAGAGGATCACACAGGTTTGAGGACAGCCTCAGCAAGTAGTAAGATTCTCATCAACCTAGTGAGATCCTGTTTCAAAATATAAAAATAAAATAGGGCTAGGGGTATAAGGCCCCTAGGTTCCATCCCCAATAACACACACATTCACAGAAACACAGACACACACACACATAGCTATTTTTAAAAAGTGAAAAGGAATTCTCATTGATTTAAAAAAATCATTTGATAGATAATTGGACTTGCTAAAGATTAATTTGTGTGTGTGTGTGTGTGTGTGTGTGTGTGTGTGTGTGTGTGTGTGTCACTGGGGATTGAACCCAGAGGTATTCTACCTCCAAGTTACACCCTCAGTCCAATTTTATTTTTATTTTGAAACAGGGCCTCACTAGGTTCATGAGAGTAGGCTGTCCTTGAACCTGAAATCCTCCTGTCTCAGCCTGTCAAGTACTGGGATTACAAGTGTGCACCACCACACCCAGCTAAATTTGTTTGTATTACTTGTCTCAGTATTAAGTCCCATTAGCCTATGAAAGCCACTGACTTCTGTTAAGGCTGATATTGCAGGAGGTAAGCCCAATCTGGCTGGACAATTCTCTACCAATTTCTTAATTGGATTGCTTCAATTCCTGTATGGCCCACATCTTCTAAACAAATGCTACGTTTGTAGAGCATGCAACTTTGGAAGCTGGAGATAGTGTGTTCTCTTCTGGAGAGATTTGGAGAAAGCCAAGCTCTTCTTAACTCCCTGGTAAGATTCACTTATTTTCAGGGTAACTAACAAACCCTCTCTTGGAAGGGGAAAGCAGATGTACCAGCATGAAAATGTAGTGTCGCCTGATTTGGGGATTCCCTTCCCATGGAGCCTGGCTTGTGCAAACACCTGGTCCCTGGCCCAGCCTCCTGTGGGAATCGGGCACGGGGTGGGGGGTGGGGGGCATTGACATGAGGTTTGTCTCCGGCTGCTGTCTCCACTCATCATGAAAAACTCTCTGTCTCTGACTAACAGGAGGTATGGGTTCTTCTTGTCATGTATGTATATAAAATGGTGGCAGATCCACTTGATAGTTTGTAATTAGGGTAAAAAAAAGGACTGGGAGTGGGTAGGTAAAGCTCAGAGGTAGAATGCATCTGAGTTCAATACCCAGTATTAAAGGAAAAATAAGTGATTAGGGGATATTCTGGCACCTTCTTTCCATAACACAACACTGTCAGCTCCCCTTCTGTGTTTTACCCACTACAGTGAAATGCAGTTTTAATTTTAAAATGGTGTCATGTACTATGAGAAAACAAAATCTAACAAAAAGCCATCAAGAGTTTATTTGAGATCTCTGATGCACAACCTGACCCCTTTAGCTTCAGCTTAATGTTAGGTAGACACAGTTCAGTGTTTCTTAGCTAACAGAGGCTAGTGATGTGATTATATATCTTCTCTAACACCCTGATAATACGTCATACACTCACCTATTGTTTTTGATTGCAAAAAAAAAAAAAGTGCACGTCTGTATTTTAAACTTTAAGAAATTGGCAAGTATTTATATCAAGCTATTTTGACAAGAAAATTATGCTGTGATTGAAATGATGTTATGCTGTATCCCCTAACATTGTTTTTGTGGATGACAACATCTACTGCTCACAGCCACTATGCCAGCTGGGCAGCGAGGGAATGGAAAGGGGAGCCTCTCCCAGCCCCAGGAGATTAAGTCAGTGATGACAACTCCTATTCGCCAGCGATGTGCCCAGGCATGGACAATTGACCCATTTTTGGCTAAAGAGACAGAAGGAAATGTTTACTAGGAAGAATCATATAATTCCAAATAAAAAGGCTAAGCCTTCTGAGAAGAAAGCATCTTACCTTTTCAATATTTGGAATGCGGACATGAGACTTGGGTTGTCACAGTCACCTGGGGATAAGAATGAGAGTAAACACCAGCACGCTCAGGACGATGGCGCGGAATGCTAGTGCGGAGCTCTTGAGAACACTGTTGAGCAGCTGAATGAGAGTCAATGGTCCTTCTCCACCAGCGTCTCATGGTAGGTACGAGAGCAGCTGTCATTAAAGCCACCAAAACAAACAACAAGCCGGAGCCTCTGTCCTTAGCAAGAGAACAGTCCTGCTACATAGAGCGAACTCATAGAGGAGCCACGCTGGTAAGAAAGCAACCCCGTGGTTAATTTACTGTCTTAGCCACTTAATTCTTTAAAGCATTTGCATCAGGATAAAATGGTTTGCAACAGTGATGATTCTCTTACCACAGCCTACACAAAGATACCTGTTTACACTCTTGTTGCAAGATTATCATTAGTGAATATAAAATTAGGCTTTTTAACTATAAAGGCATTTTTAATTCATTTTAAAATTTTTTTGGTACCAGGGATTGAACCCAGAGCCTTTAAGCCACATCCACAACCCATTTTTAATTTTTTTTTTATTATTTTGAAACAGGGTCCCTCTAAATTGCTGAGGGTCTCACTAAGTTTCTGACATTGGCTTGGAACCTGGGATCCTCCTGTCTCAGCCTCCCAATAACTGGTATTACAGACACGTGCCACCATGCCTGGCAAGGTACACATTATTAATAAGACATTTGTCTTAATCTTCCTTCATATTCAAGAATATCACTGTTGCTTTAGACCTTCTTCCTCTAGAAATGATATTCAATATAGAGCTATATAGGTCCGCTTGGTCTTTCTAAACAATTAATGAGCTCCAGAGAAACATATACAGGCATTTTCTCGCTTGCAATTTTACCTAAGCCAGCTGGGTAAATGCTTGCCTAATCCTCCAGTATACTTTCTCCCTCTGAGCAAAACACAGCCTCAAATTCCTTCTCATTTACATTATGATGTGAGATGATAATGTACCAATAAAAATAATAAACAAAATAAAATCTCTCTGTACAAGACACCAACTACCAACCAATCAAATCTGGCGTACAATATAAACCAACATCCTTTGATATAATGATTCAGTAATTAATTAAAACATGATTATTCAGCTTTATTTTAGTCAGTCAACAAATGATTTAGGCATAACACTCTTGTTTGCATTACCTTATGTCAAATAGGATAAATAAAATAGAGCCCATTACAGCTGACAACTTCAATGACTCTACAGTCCCACAAATCAATATAGTTCCTCAAAATATAGTAACCACACAACAGAAAAAAAAATCAAGATTTCATTGATATAGAGATATTACCTTATAAGTTGAATAACAAAAGAAGTCCATCACTTATCTCTTTTGCTATAGCAATCTCAAATAATTAGTCAAAGATGCAAATAATTTCACTTGACTTCATGATTATCATATATATATATGAATAGGTTCAATCTTCATATACACATATATAGATTACACATAGGCATTTTAAAGTTTCTGAAATGACTCAGAAAAAGAAACAGACAAAAATATCTTTTAGCCAAAATTTAAACCCTGGCAACTCAAGTGCAAAACTGACCAATGCAGAAAGATGTAATGGAAAAGTGACAGTTTGAAATTTAAAAAAATGAGTTTTAATCCTAAATCATGCTATTTACTTTATAAAATTACTATCCTATTTCCTCAAGAGCAAAACACTCCAGTATGATAGACTGTCAATATGTCAATAAATGTTACTTTCTTTTTTTATTAGAACTATCTACTCTTTTTTTTTTTTTTTTTTTTTTTTGCGGTACTGGGGATTGGACTCAGGGGCATTCTACCTCCGAGCTATACCCCCAGCCCCATTTTTTATTCTTTATTTTGAAACCGAGTCTCACTAAGTTGCGGAGTGCCTCACTAGGTAGCTGAGGCTGGCCGCGAACCCAGATCCTCTGGTCTCAGCCTCCTGAATGCTGGGATTACAAGCGTGCGCCACCACGCCCGGCTTACTCTTTTTTTTTTATACTGGAAATTGAACCCTGGGGCATTTTACCTCAGAGCTAGACCCCTAGCACTTTGAATTTTTTGTTTTTGAAACAGTATCTCAATAGGTTGCTGAAAGTCTTGTTAAATTGCTGATGCTGTTCTCTAACCTGTGATCCTCCTGTCTCAGTCTCCCAAATATTGGGATTACAGGCATACAGCACTACACCTGACTTGGACTGTCTACTCTTGTAGAGATAGAATTGAACCCTACTTAACTCTGTATCAGTGAACTCTAGATGCTAAATATATGTTTGCAGTTTGTAGAACCAGCAATCAAATGGGCATTTTGAAAGAGCAATAAAGCTCTTCTTGGTTGGCAATTGTTACATAGGAAAGACTTCCCTATCAGCAAGCCTCAAGCACATAGCTCTTATGCACCTCTGGACTATCACGTGCAGGACACTTAGTGAAAAAATTTATTGGGCATGGCTACAGCTAGGGCAATTTCAGCGTCAGTGTGGCAACAAATTTCAATACTACTTTGAGCCCAGAACTTGGTTGATTGCCAGACCTTATGGTGGATTTCTCCTTGGAGCCAAGTGTCTCCTCTGAGGATTAAAAATCTATACACAAATTCCAGAAACAGCTTATATGTTTGTCCTTTATAATATACAAACAACAAGTTCCCCTTTGTACCGCACCCCCCCCAAAAAAAACTGTGGATGCAAATTGATAGGCAGGTAACTCTGGTCTGTTGTGCTGGGTATGACATCAAAGCAGATGTGATGCTTTAAATGGCACATGGTACACACACTATTACAATAAAGAGTGAGGAAGTAAAAACAGTGATGATGTTTGTTTTGTTTTGCTTTCTGGCCATTGAAGTAATCCCATCAGATAAAACACATTCTTTGATTTGGATGCTAGCCCATACAATAGTAGAAGTATGCATTCCTTCAAAGGAAAGGACATCTTAATCCTCTGCCTTTGATTTGGGTTACTCTTGTCATTCACTATCACTGTGAGATCACTGTGAGGAGTGGAGAGGAGAGAGAGAGAGAGAGAGAGAGAGAGAGAGAGAGAGAGAGAGAGAGAGAGAGAGATCCTAAATACCACAATCATTGCAGTATCATCCATTACCTTGGGGTGGAGGTTGGGGAGGGCAGCAGCTTCCTCACTCTAGTCTTCTTCCAGAAGAACTGGTGTGAACAAATCAGTTTGCAAAGGGTATTCTCAATGTGAACAGGAGTAGCATTATTATTTGCCATTCTAAATATTTGTAGTGACCTGTATCTGAAATTAGATCTGGGGGTAGGGAGAGGTTATCCATTTCACTCTAGCAACTTGCTGGTAGCTGAGAACTGAAAGATGGTCATACTTTGGGATATTACAATGGCTGATGGTCACTATTATGTAAGACTCATGACATACATGATAAATGGTGTTGAATATTGTCTTAGAAGGAAAATGTACAGTTGGTGTCGTAATTATAGTAACCTTACAGATAGATTTTGAAGTATCAAGGAAACAATTTTAACAATACAGGTATATGTATATAATTCTGAACGCTGGATTTCTAGTCATCTTCACTTCTAGAAGGATATTGAAATAAATACCTAAAATTTTCTTTTACTTAAGGCAACTAAGAAAATGAGGAATTAAAAAAATCTTCATATATATATATATATATATATATGTATATATATATATATATATATATATAGTGGAGCTGACAAGAAAGATAGGAAAGGAAAAGAGAAGAAGGGGAAAAGGAAGAAGAAAGAAGATAAAGAGGCAGAGAAGGAGACAGAGAAGGAGATGAGAAGCAAAGGGAACAAAGAAAGAGAAAAGAAACATGAGGAATGGGGAATTGGGGTATAAGGAATCCACCAGATCCTTTTGTGTTCTACAGAATCCTGGGGACCTCCAGGCTGTGGTGTTCAATAATAACAGAGGAGACAGAGACATGAGCCGGAACCATAACAAGCTCTTCTCACTAAAAAAAAATAACTGCAACAAACATAAGCAATAAGGATGCTGGCCAAGAATTCTACCCTGAAGATTTATAAAAAGCTAGCCAGGTGCGATCCAGAAATTCTGGGGTCCAAAGTTTCAGGGAGTTACGGAAGGAAGCCTCAGTAACAAAAAGAATATAAGATGCACTTCTATGCTTTGAAAAGTTCACGAATGGGAAACTCAATTCCCCCAGTTCATAGGCTGTTGGTATTTAGAGGTGAAGCGGTTGTGAAGTAATCAGAATTAGAGGAGGTTAGGAGGATGGAGGAGCCTGTAATGAGATAAATGGCTAAGAAAAGCAAGAGAAACCCAAGCTCACACCATGCCCACAAAAAGACCCTCAGCCAACACTAGCACCTCGACATTGGATTTCCCAGCCTCCAGAACTGTGAGAAATACATCTCTTTTATTTATAAACTATCCAGTCTGTGGTATGCTGTCATAGCAACAACAAAACAGACTAAGACATTTACAAATATAAAGTTGAATGTTAAAACACTTACCTATACTAAGATATCATAACAAAATATACATTTTAAAAGCTAACAAGCATTAGAAAAATCCAGAGAAAACAAACATTTTATTAAATAATTACCTAACACAAAAATGTAATAATATTTTCCCCTATACTTGGCACAAATTCCTTTAATCGCGTCTTTATATGAAAAAAACTTTTGTTGTGTCAATTTTATGGAAAAAATAAGTAGGTAATTTAGTCTTTCTTCCAGCTTATTTTGTCAACTATATATTTTTTGTAAGTATTTGAAATAGGTTAACTGGGGATGTAGCTCAGTGCTGAAATACCTGTGTAGCAAGTGCAAGGTCCTGGGTTCAATCTTTAACCTGTAAGGAATAAAAAAATTAAATGGTTTGCTTCTGACTCATAGCTTGTTATTTGTAACAGTGAAAATTTTAAGATTGTAGTTAAGAATGGTAAAATCTCTACTTTTTATTTCAGAGCTAGAAAATTTCAAGGCATTGTTATATATTTTGCACAGTGACCGATTTTAAACACACTTTGAATTAATGGTATTCATTAAGTAGCTGTCATCTAATGTCCTCATTATATTGATATATTGTGAATTTTACATGTTAATCTTCAATGTTAATATCTCCTGTCCAAACGTCATGGAACTTAAATCTTTTCCCAATGTTTATATGTCTCATCTCTATTCATCAGTTGGGTTATAAAACAATCCAAGATTCTACTCATACTTTTAGTTAAAATTTATCTTGTCATCTTAATTAAATAATATCCTTGGGGATGATATGTTTCTAAAATATTATCTTACAATTTACTTCTTGAAGTCAGCACAACTTCTTTTGATTTCATATATCGTCCTTATTGCTCTTGTGTCAAATTCCAGTTTTATCTGAATTTTCTCTCAGTTCTTTAAGAAATAAATTTAAAGATGACAAAAATATGTCTGACAATCTGTTTACGCTGCTACAACAAAATAGTCAACACTGGGTAATATATAAATAGCAGAAATGTATTTCTCACAGTTTTGAAGGCTGGGAGGTTCAAGATCAAGACAACACTAGGGGTTCCAGGTCTAATGAGGGCCCTCTCTCTGCTTCAAGATGGCGCCTTGTTCTCGTGCTTTGAGGGGATGAATGCTGTGTTCTCATGGGATTGGAAGGGGAAGGGATGTTTTGATTAGGATTGCACTGACTCTATAAATTGCTTTGGGTTGTATGGACATTTTAACAATATTGATTCTTTCAATCCATGCACATTTTGTGGCCTCTTTCCATTTCTGTGGCCTCTTCAATTTCTTTCATCAATGTTTTATAATATTAGAAAGACGTATAATGAACTGGGTATGGTGGCACATGCTTGTAATCTCAGCATTTGGGAGGCTGAGCCTGGAGGATCTGGGTTCGCAGCCAGCCTCAGCTGCTTAGTGAGGCACTCCGCAACTTAGTGAGACCCTGTTTCAAAATAAAGGATAAAAAATATGATTGGGGTGTAGCTCAGAGGTAAAATACTCCTGGGTTCAATCCCCAGTACCAAAAAAAAAAAAAAAAAAAAAAATTCAAAATATAAGGAGAAGTGGAATGCAAGCATAGAGCTTTTTATTACTATATTTTCTGATTCTTTTACTTACCATTATGATCATGTTAAGTTGCTTCATTCCCAAATAGTTTGTTATAAACAAAAGATGTATTTAGTTAACCTCATGGTATCCACAAAGCAAAGTCATTATAGACAAATCAAAGATAATAAGCAACGAATCAAAACACACTACTAGAGTAAATCACTTAGCCGCCAAGGAAGACTGAGAGAGAATAGGAAAAAGATAAAGGGTGAAAAATGCATTTCAAAATGGTTGTAGTAAGACCTTGTCAATTGATAATTACCATAAATATCAATGGGCTATATTCTCCAATTGAAAAACATAGAATGACTGAATGATAAAGAACTCAATTCAAAAAGGAAGAAACAATTCTAAATATCTATGCACCCAATATCAAAGTACTCAAATAGACAAAGGAAATATTAATAGCCCTAAAGAATAGATTCTAAGATGGTAATAGTAGCAATGGACATATCATCCAGACGAGAAATCAACAGTGAAATGTTAGGGTTGAACTATACTCTAGATCAAATGGACTGAGCAGACATCTACATATTTCATCCAAGAGCCACAGAATCCATATTTGTCTCATCAACACATAAAATATTCTCCAGGACTGATCATATGATAGGTCAGAACACAAGCCTCAACAAACTTTCAAAAAGCAAAGTCATATTGAGTGTCTTTTTTTTTTTTATCACAATGCAATAAAAGAAAAACTGTGGAAACTATACAAACATATGGAAGTTAAGCAACTCACTTTTGAACAATTAATGGATCAAAGAAGAAATCAAAAAGGAAATATAGAATGTTCTTGAAACAAATGAAAATGGAGACATAGCATAACAAAACCTACAGAGTACAGCAGAAAGGGTACAAAGAGGGAGGGCTATAGCAGTCAATGCCTACATCAAAAAGCAGAAAGACCTCAAATAAACAACCTACATTTAAGAAAGTAGAAAAACACAAACAATTCAACCTAAATTTATTGCAATGAAAAAAACATCAGAGCACAAATGAATGAAATAGTGATTGATAAAACGAAACAAAAGATCAATGACACAAAGAACTGGTTCTTTGAAAAGATAAAATTTTAGCCACACTAAGAAAAAGAGAGATGAATAAGACTTTAATAGGGCTGGGAATGGTCTCATTGGTAGAATACTTGCCCAGCATGAGGAAAGCCATGTGTTTAATCCTAGGCACCACAAAAGAAAGAATAAATAAAAATAAATCAGACATGTAAAGGGAGACATTACAGCGACACTATAAAAATATGAAAGACCATTAGAGATTATTATGAATAACTGCACAACAAATTTAATAACCTAGAGGAAATAAATAAATAAATAAATAGACATATAAAATACCAAAATTAAAAAATGAAGAAATAGAAAACTTGAACAGACCAATAACAAATAATGAGATCAAATCAGTAGTAGAAAGTTTCCCATCAAAGAAAGTCCAGGACTAGATGGCTTCACTGCTGAAATCTACCAAAAATTAAAGAGGAACTAATACAAACTCTTAAATTATTCAAAAAAATTGAAGAGAAAGGAATCATTCCAAACACATTATGTATAGAAGCTGGAGAGATATCTGGAAATGAATGCAACATCAGATAGATGAGCAGAGACTCCAGGGGAATGATTGAGGGGATTAGGGAAGGGAGGTGAAGTCATAAAGAGTGTAATAGTTGAAATAATGCTACTAATCTATATAAAACTACCAATTCCTATATCAAAGACATGTGCGGAGAGGGGAAGGGAGGGAGGAAGGACCTAGCGGAGAGAGAATCAAGAGCTGTGTGCATGTATTGTCTGACACTTTATACCCCAATGTGATGTAAAATCACAATGCATAAATAAATAAATAAATAAATAAATAAATAAATAAATAAATAAATAAATAGATGGATGGATGAATGAATAAGTGAATGAATGAATGAATGACTCATACTGGCCGGGGAAATAGCTCAGTCATACCCTAGCATGTATGAGGTCCTGGGTTCTATCTACCTGTAGCACCACAAAAAAAAAAAAGAGGACGGAACATATCTCAACATAATAAAGGCCAAATATAATAAACTAATAGCTAACATTCTACTGAATAGGGAAAAGCTGAAGGTTTTCTTTCCACTTTTATTCAACATATTACTAGAAGTCCTGGGCAGAGCAATAAGGCAAGAGAAAGAAATAAAGGATATCCAAATTAGAAAAGAGAAAGTCAAGTGTCACTAATATAGACAGCATGATCATATATACATAAATATATGGCATATACATATGTAACATATATATGTAACATATATATGTCATATATATATAATCATAAATATATACCCCACAGACTTCAGTGGAAAACTATTAGCACTAATTAATGAATTCAGCAAAATTTCAAGATAAAAAATTAACATACAAAAATCTATCTGAAATAGAAATAATAAAGCAATCCCATTTCCAACAGCTTCCAAAAAAAATATCTAGGAGTATATTTAGTCAAGGAAGTAACAGATCTATAATAAAATTATACATTGATGAAAAATTGAAGAGTCCACACATGTAAAAAATGGAAAGATACTCACCCCATGTTCATGAACTGGAGGAATCGATATTGTTAAAATTCCCTTACTACTCAAATCAGTTTATAGATGCAACACAATTCTTATCATTCTACTAATGATAATACTTCACAGAATCAGAAAAAGACATCTCTAAAACTTACATGAAACCACAAAAAATCCCAAATTAAAAAAGGCATTCTGAGCAAAAAGAATAAAGCAGAAGCATTACACTGCCTGACTTCAAAATATACTACAAAGCTGGAGTGATCAAAACAGAATGGTATTGGCATAAAAACAGAAACAGAGACCAATGGAACAGAATGGAGAGCTTCAGAGTCAACTCATAGGTACACCAACTGATCTTTGGCAAAGGTGCTAAAAACACACACTGGAAAAAGGAGAGTCTTTTCAATATATGGTGCTTGGAGAATTGGGCATCCCAGGAGAAATATGAAACTAGACCCCTATCTCTCACTATTTACAAAAAAAGCAAGCCCAAATGGGTTAAAGACTTAAAATATAAGATCCAAAACCATTAAACTACTAGAAGAAAACAGGGAAAATGCTTTGGGACAATTAAAATTAAAGTTAATTTTTTTGAAACAAAGGAAGCATAGACAAGTGGGATCACATCAGACTCCCAAGGTTTTGCACAATCATCAGACTGTAGAGACAACATACAGGACAGGAGAAAATATTAGCAAACTATGCAAGATTTTTAATGCTACAGAGAACATGTCATACAGTGTTTTCTGAATAGGCAAACCACCTCTCTCAGTCATAACCTGACTGGTTAACTATTATGCTTTTCAATTTGTAGTGGAGACTTACAGTTAGAAAAAAATTAATAATGGCTCTACCTACTAATTCTTTATTAATAAGAGTCAAGTATAAAGGGACTGAATGGTGGCACCCCTTAAGTTTTATTATAATTATAATGGTAGATGCCAGATCTCGAATCTTGATTTTACTTGGACACATTACATAAGGGAATCAGTGGCAGATTCATAAAGTGGAACTCATGTTTACCTTTCTGGCATTTCTAGTGCTATTAACTAAAGAGTGCTAGTAAGAAGCATGTTTGAATTATAAACAGATACTGAGCTGAATCTGATAATATGCATGTTTTTCAGGATTTTGAGAGGAGAGCACTGATGTTTGCAACTTACTTTGACATCTCTCAAAAGCTATGCTATACTGATGGGTAGATAGAGACATGGATAGTTGATAAAGCAAATATATGAAAATACTAATTGCAGAATCGGGGTGGGAGTCTGGGTGTTTACTGTATAATTTTTTCAACTTGTAGATTTGAGATTTTTATAATAAAATGTTAAAAAATATGAAATAAAAAATTTAGCAAAAATAAAGTAAATGCATGTTTTTAAAGTTTATAATACCACTACTTTTCTGGAGTTAATGTTCAATTTTGATTAAGTGTGTGTGTGTGTGTGTGTGTGTGTGTGTGTGTGTGTGTGTGTGTTTTACTGGGAATTAAACTTAGAGGCATACTGTCTCTAAGCTATACTCCCAGCCCTTTAATGTTTGTTTGTTTGTTTGTTTTGAAACCGAGTCTTGCTAGGTTGCTGAAAGCCTCACTAAGTTGCAGTCACTAGCCTCAAACTTATGATCCTCCTGTCTCAGCCTCCCAAGCTTGGGATTACAAGCATGCACCATCATGCCTGGCTCAGTTTTGATTAATTTTTAGTTATGTAAATATATACAAGCACACTCTTGTAAAAACATTCAAATATTACAGATAGAATATTCCTAAATCCCAGACCACACTCTAGATCTCAACCTTATTATAAAATTTATATTGTCCCCAGATTCATCCATATACATGCCCTTGTAGAAATATGTCAGTCTTTTTCTCATGGAGGTAGGCTACAAGCTCTGTGAACACAAGAACTATTGTGTTGTCTTTAAGTTGTATACGCAGCATCTAGAGTTGTATCTGGCCAAAGCAGATGATCAGGAAATATGTTTTGAGGAAATAATTCAAATTATGCTATGTCCATCTATGAAGGTATCACTACCGACTATCACCAACAGGTATGGGAGGGAGGGGGAGGGAGCCGCGTGGGTTGTGGAAGGAAGTACACCGAGTGCTGTGTGTATGCATGTTTGTATCACTTTGAATCTCACTCTAATATATAATGACAATGCACCAATCAAAGTATTAGAAATAAGTATAAGCTGAAAAACAGACTAAGCAGATCATAAATTTCAACAAATAGTTGTAGCAGTACACTGCAAAAAACCACTTCTTCTGGGATAGTCATATGCCAATTTGGAGTAGGTCTTTCCAGTCCCACTGGGCAGAGTCCAGCACCATATTTAGTTGACACAGTAATCCTTTTCCAGAGTTAGGGTTAGCACAGCACGGTTTAGTCATTTATTCACTCATGCAACCATTTGTGCAGCCAACAAGCATTTACTAACATCTCATGGAATGGCCATATTGCTTAAGTTCTCAGGCTACAGTTGGGCTTTCCAGTCTCAGCACTACTGACACCTTGACCTGGACTATTCTTTGTAGTGGGGACTGTCCTGTGTGTTCATTCAGGTTTCATGATGTCCCTGGCCTCTACCTAGTACGTGCCAATAGCACCACCCCTTCTAGTCATGACAACTAAAAATGTCTGCAGACATTGCCAAGTGTCCCTTGAAGGACAAATTTGACCCCAGAAGAGAACTTCCGGGTCACAATGAGGCTTGACCTCCATCCTGATCCCTGGCCTGGGTCCATGTGCAGCAGTCTACACACATACTGCTGTAAATGTAAGGACCTGAAGACCATAGCACCTGCCCTAGCTCCAATCTCTTTAGTGTCTAGAATCTTGTCTTTTTAGAATCATAAACAGTAAAAACATATAATTACAGTCTGTTTCCAGGCTATAAAGCTACCATGCCTCCCTTTATCTAAAGTCCTCCTCCTCCTCCTCCTTCTTCTTCTTCTTCAGCTCATTCTTCTTCTTTTGGTACTGGGGATTGAACCCAGGGGCATTCTACCTTTGAACCACATCACACCTCCCCAGCCCTTTGTAATTTCTTTTTTTTGAGGGGGGGTTACTGGGGATTGAACCCAGGGGCATTCTACCTCCGAGCTACACCCCCAGCCCTATTTTTTATTCTTTATTTTGAAACCGGGTCTCACTAAGTTGTGGAGTACCTCACTAGGTAGCTGAGGCTGGCCGCGAACCCTGATCCTCCGGTCTCAGCCTCCCGAATGCTGGGATTACAAGCGTGCGCCACCACACCCAGCTTTGTAATTTCTTACATTTTGAAACAGGGTCACACTAAATTGCTGAGGCTGACCTTGAACCTTCGATCCTACTATGTCGGCTTCCCAAGTACTGGGATTACAAGCATACGCCACCTCACCTGGCTTGCACTAAACTTCTGAGGGAGAGAAGGCAGGTGGGGTTGGAGAAGCTGGTAGAACAGGATCAGAAATGATCTTCAGTTCATCAAAGATCAATTTTAACCTCCTACAATGGAGAAAATTTCCTGGTGCCTCTCTATAGAATTGAATAAAACAAGCACATGTTTAGTCTTCACAACTCAGGGGTGTTCTACCTTCGAGCTATAGCCCCATCCCTATTTTTTATTCTTTATTTTGAAACCGGGTCTCCCTAAGTTACAGAGGGCCTCACTAGGTAGCTGAGGCTGGCCACGAACCTGGATCCTCTGATCTCAGCCTCCCAAATGCTGGGATTACAAGCGTGTAACACCACACCCGGCTTGCATTTGCTTTCTTTATAGCACATTAGTTAACAATTAAATGATGATTCTAACCTTCAAAGCAATTTGATGAAGGATATAGAGAATAATTTGAAAAAAATTAAATCTGTATGCCAGCCAGTCACAGTAGCACATGCCTGTAATCCCAGTTGTTGGAAAGCTGAAACAGGAGGATTGCAGGTTCAAGGTCCTGAGCAAGATCCTCAGCAACTTAGTGAGACTCTTTCAAAATTAAAAAAAAAAAAATGTAAAAAGGGCTGAGGGTGTAGCTCGAGCTCTGAGGTAGAATGCCCCAGAGTAGTTTGATCCACAGTATCTCTATCTATCTAGTTAGCTAGCTAGCTAGCTACACATACATATACATACATATATATGTGTATATATACACACATATGTCTATGTATACAGACATACATATATATTTATGACATATATATATGACATATATATATGCCAAAACCTGCAAGTTTTCTTAAAGAATATTTCAGCTTAATTCTACCAAAAGGGATATTTAAATTCTATTCTGCTGGACATTGAAGTAAATGTGATGCATTAAAAGCTTATTCATTATGAATATAGAATAGCAACCTCATATTCATTATAAATGGACTCATTATGGGAGAAATTTGTAAACTATGTTAAGTTCTTACTTCCTACATATTTTCTTCACATTGCAAGATGATTATCATTTTCAAAATCCTAGACTACATCCTTTATTTTATAAATTTTGTTTTGCATAAATCTCTTGAATTAGTCATATCTTTTACATAACAAGTTACATCATGTATATGTGCACAGAAGTATAATTTAATTATTTACAAAAAGCTTGTGATAAAGGTAAAATTCTCGCCCTAGTGTATGCCATATTTACATTCAACTTTCTTCCTCTCTTTGATTACATTCCTTGACTCTGGGAAGCTTTAAAATCTACTTTCTTTTCTATTTTTATACTGTCATTCTTTTTAACTTTAACCCTCAACATAGAATTCAAGCTGCCTAAAAGCCTTAAATACATGGTTTAGCCCTCTTTGCAGATATGAAAAAACCCTCGCCCAAGCAGGTTTTCTGCATTTCCTGTGTTACAAGACTCTTAATACTGTTAATTATTGAGAATTGGCCAGTACAATTTCGTTTCCCCGTGGAAAGAATACAGCTCTGTTTCGTACTCATGTAGATGCCCTGAACAATAAAGTCAGTCATTCTTCAGCTGCTCTAATTGAGAAGTCAGGGGACGTTATTTTGAAAGGATAATTGACCAACAAAAGCAATAGCTCCAGAGTGCTTAGAAATGGCATCCCGCGATGATGACTGGACGTGGGTGTCAGGTGGAACCAGGGGGCAGGCTTGATTCTGCTGCCGTTCCCTTCCCTGGGTCTCTGCACCTCCCTGGGGAAAGGTGACCAGTAGATCTAATGGAAAGCTTTGGCCTTTTCAAGTTTTTACAATGCAGCTTCACAAAGGATTCCAATTATGGCTATTTAAGTCTTATTTAGGAACATGATGAAATAATATTGCCAAAAAACAAATAAAAATGTTGGATGTTAATGTGGCTTCCTGCTGATGCACACATCTCCCTGTCAGGCGCTGGGACCTAGGCAGTGACCCGTGGTTCCCTGTACACTACCACTACCACCACCGCCTTGCTCTGCGTTGCTGTGAAGACACACAGCTCCAGTCGTATGAACCCACCTGCTTCCACCCGAGGGTAAAACCCAAGACATTCAAGACTCCTCAAAACCCTTCCTTCCTTCCTTCCTTCCTTCCTTCCTTCCTTCCTTCTTTCGTTCCTCCCTACCTCCCTCCTTTCCTTCCTTCCAATTGAACCCAGGAGAATTCCACCTCTGAGCCATATCTCCAGTCCTATTTATTTTTATTTTAAAACAGGGTCTTGTTAAGTTGCTGAGGGTCTCACTAGGTTGCTGAGGAGGGCCTCAGACTTGAGATCTTCCTGTCTCAGCCCCCCAAGTACTGGGATGATAGGCATGCACTACCACACCTGGTTCCCTCATGGCCTTTCAAGGCCTTCTGGATGGAGAGTGAGGGGCAGAGTTGATGGTGAAGTTCAGGGTTGGCCCATGCCTTGCCCTCAAATCCAGGGCCAGAGAAGGGACCACAAGGGGACCCTGGAGCAGCTCAGTTACCCAGTGCAACATCTGCCCCTGCCAACTCTAGTCCTTCCTGGCCTATCAAGCGCCACCCTGCAAATACTTCCTCCCAGGGCACCAGGAATCTTCCAGAAGGATTTATGACCTTCGGATCCTTGTTCTACCGCCTAGCTACACAGGAACACAAGCTTGTTTTCCAGTCCTCCACTGCACACTAGTGTCAGGGGAGAGAGCTGGGGTCACTGTGGTTTACCATAACCTAGACTTTTATTGAGCTGTAAGAGAGGAGCTTGAGGGCTCCGAAGACAAAGAAATGGCAGACACAAACCCCCTCTGCTGCTAGCATTGGGACAGGTTTTAATGATGATTATTTTATTCTTTTCCTATCTTGAACTTTGATGTAGAGAGTGCAAGTCTCAACCTGCAAGTTTAACTTGAACTTTGATGTAGAGGGTGCAAGTCTCAACCGGCAAGTTTATGCAATAGTTCTAATTTATACTGGAATACTTTTTTACTTGAGTTCTACACTGAGCATTAGCCTGCTGGGTGGTAGGCACAGGAGGCTGAATAATGACCCCTTCACAGTGTCCCCCTCCTAATCTCTGGAAGCTGGAAACATAGTATCATACATGGCAGAAGGAGCTTTGCAGATGTTAAGAAGTTGAGGGTAGGGAGATGAAGAGGTAACCCGGGATTATCCAGGTGAGCCCGACAGACTCGCACCTGCGCTTGTCTGGTAAAAGGCAGTGTGCAGATGTAAGCAGAGAAAGAAATGGCTTTGATGATAGAGAAAAGCACTCCCAGCTGAGGAATGGAAGTGTTCTCTACAAACCAGAAAAGGCGAGGAAACCGACTCTCCTGTGAAGCCTTGGAAGGAAGGAAGCTCTGCAGACCCATTTCAGACTTTTGACTTTAGCCAGAACTATAAGACAATAAATCCATATCACGTTCAACAACTAAGTGTGTGATAGTTTACTATAGCAGGAAACTTAGACAGAACTTCAAACTCTGCCTTACTGTGGCTCTTCCCCTTCTGCAGGCATGTGTCACGAGCTGGGCATCCCACAGTGCTCAGGTGTCACGAGCTGGGCATCCCAAGTGCTAAGGTGTCACAAGCTGGGCATCCCAAGTGCTAAGGTGCTGGGAGAGAGGCCCGCCTGGCTGCCAGCCATCCACTTGTGCAGTGGCTGCCATTCCTAGCCTATCCCCTTCCAATGCCTGGATTCCTCTACTGCCTCGAGCTCAGAATCTGGATGACTCAACACAGACAACTAATTTGCTACTTCAGAGCCAGCTACACAATTTTTCAGAAAAGCCAGGGATTCGTGCAATCACTTTGGAAAACAGTATGGAGGATCCTCAGACGAATGGGAATGAACCGACCATGTGACCCAGCAATACCACTTCTGGGTATCTACCCAAAAGAATAGAAACCAAACTACCAGACGAATGCGTGTATCTGTGTTTATAGTTGCACAATTCACAATTGCCACACTATGGAACCAGCCAAGATGTCCATCAACAGATGAATGGATTACAAAACTATGGGATATGTACACAGCAGAATTTTACTTAGCCATAAAGAAGAACAAAACCATGTCATTTGCAGGGAAATGGGTGGAACTAGAAAACATTATGCCAAGTTAGATTAGTCAGTCACAAAAAGAAAAAAATCAGATGCTCTTCCTAATATGCGGAAGCTAGGAAGAAAATGGGTCATAAGAGGGACTCTAAACAAAAAAGAAGAAATCTTAGATCAGCAAAGAAGACGACTTAACTGAAGGTGATGCGGGGGAGGGAAACCCCCTAATGCACATGATGTACCTTCAGAAACATATCAAGGCCAATCATGAAGTCAAACAGGAGAAGGAGGGAAGGGGGAGAGAATGAGGTGGGAACTGAGGAAGGGTTAAATGAGAACTGTGTGCATGTATGCCTTTACTAGCTTGTACCTCACAAAGATGTATGACTACAATGCACCAATAAAAAATATTAAAAAAAAAAAAAGAAAAGCAGGGGAAAGTGTCATTTAAGGCACTGCATCTGAAACTTTTTCCTCCCTCCTCCCGCACTGTCTCTTTCAAACTCATGGTGCATTTTATTTGCTACTTAATGCTATTCTAAATAAAGAGAAATTAACATTGTAGATAATTAGCAGGGGCGTGACTGTTCATCTCATATTGTGTGGTGCCCGTCTTCAGGGCAAAGACAGTAGCACTTAACAGGAACGCACAATCACCAAAATCACACAATTTGTGATCTGTAGCTCGTACATGTATATGTATTTTGTGTTTCCCCAGAACAGCAGAAATGCTGCACTGAGCTCACTCAGCTGTTTTTATTTTCCTTCTGGATCTGTGCTCATCCGACCAACAGGCTTCAGGCTACTGGTGAGTATGGTACTGAAGGAGAAAAGAACTAGGAACCACCTGTCTTCCCTCCCTCTGGGGCACCATCTGTAGCACAGGCGGCTGGCCAACACGGACATAACAGGTGTAAGGAGGGATGGGTAGAGGCCCTTGGTTTTGGTCATCTGCATTTCCTAGAGTGACGTTGCCTTTTCTCTGGTTCCAATGGATCCTGGGGGTTGGCAGGTAGGCCCCTCTCCTCAGTCAAAGACTTGTAGTCCCAGTCCTTGGGAGGCTGAGACAGGAGGATTGCAGGTTCGAGGACAGCCTCAGCAAGTAGTGAGACTCTCATCAAACTAGGGAGATTCTATTTCAAAATAGGAAATAATAAAATAGGTCTGAGGTATAGCTTGGAGGTAGAATGCCCCCAGGTTCAATCCCCAGTAACACCCCCGAAAAAGACCATAACATTAACTCATTTATATTTTGTGTGTGTAATGCTGGGGATTTAACCCAGGGACATTCTACCACCAGGCTACACCCCCAGCCCTATTTTATTTTTTTATTTGGAAATAGGGTCTCACTAAGTTCCTGACAACCTCACTAGGTTGCTGAGGCTGGCCATGAACCTGCAATCCTCCTGTCTCAACCTCCCAAGTACTGGGATTCCAGGTGTGCGCCTAGCTACAATGACTCATTTTAAGCATGCTGGATTTCTAAGCTCCAGATGCATCGTCGAGTGGATCCACTGACCACAGGCGTGCTCCATTTCCCCGTCAGGTGTCTCTCACAAAAAGTAAGTTTGAAGACACAATCATGAAGCTTTCCAGGAAGCAGAGCACGGACCCAAGCCTGGCCCTCCTAAGAGGCCCCTTCCATGGCTGCCTGGGAAGTTGTCTCCAGGATCCTCTACTTCATCGCTTCTTGTCTATACTTAAGCAAGGCCAGGGGAGTCTCCTCCCTTTCATTTTTCCTAAACCTCGTGTTTATGTCCAGAATCCTTTGCATTTATTTCCTCAAGGGCCTAGACCATTGGCACAGTCTGAGAAAACACACGTCTCTTCTGTGCTTGTCTGTGCTGCCTGCATTTTACCCCTTCCTACGTTGGCCCCTGCACAGCTTCCTGGGATCTTCCTAGTGTTTGCTGCGTCCTCACTTCCCCCGCTGGACGTGTCTGTTTTGTTGTTGTTTCATTTGTGTGTGTGTGTGTGTGTGTGTGTGTGTGTGTGTGTTCTTTTGTTTTGTTTTGGCACTGGGAACTGAGCCCACAAGCTTTCTACCTCCGAGCTATACTCTCAGCCCTGTGTTTTATTTTTTTTGCTGTTGTTGTTTGTTTGTTCATTTGTTTTGACACAAGCCTTCACTAATTTGCTGAGGGTCTCAGTAGATTGTTCACACTGGCCTCAAACCTGTGATCCTCCTGTCTCAGCCTCCCAATATCAGGAATACAAGTGTGCACCACTGAACCTCGCTGCATGTCTGGTTTTACTTGTTTGCTTGGTTATATTGAATGAAGCAAGCTGGTCATTGAAGAGGGGTGACAGGGCACTGAAAATGGTGCCATTTATTCCTAAGTTTGTAATAAAATATGACTGACACCAAATAAATTCCATTTCTCCTCCAACCCACATTCTTATAAAACTCAATAAACTTGTTTT
The DNA here is from genome assembly GCA_004027655.1 of Graphiurus murinus. Taxonomy (NCBI): domain Eukaryota; kingdom Metazoa; phylum Chordata; class Mammalia; order Rodentia; family Gliridae; genus Graphiurus; species Graphiurus murinus. The sequence continues at coordinate 75,706 of PVLC010004298.1, forward strand.
TATTAAGAACAGATTCTGATATTTCTTTGCACCCTCTACATAATAGTGAGATTTCTTTTAAACACAGATTATATGGACATGGCTAAGTTTATGTAAATGCAAATATGTTTAAGATATTTGGATATTACCGTGTAAAGAAGAAGCAAAGTAAAAACCATATTGACTGAAAAGTTTTTTTTTTTTCATCGTAAAATTTTCTGCCTTGCAAAAGGAAACTGGCATAGACCACTGAAGGAATTCCAAAGAAGAATTCTTTTCCTAAAGACTCCATTGACGTGCCTGTATACATAATAAAAAAGAAATTAGCCTATGGGTGTGGCATATGTTAAGGTAGATGCAGGGCCTTTAGAATCACTTAACAATCATTTGTTTATATAGTTGTGGCTCGTAGATGAAGGGAAGAAAGTCCTGGCAAAGTAAATGCACATTTAATGGCCTCTCTTATTTGCATTCTCTCATTAGAGTCAACTTCAGAAAGCCTGACTCTTCTAAGTAAAAGTAAACTCCTTGATGAGGAAAACAGTTCAAACAATGCTATGTTGGTGTATGAAATTATCAATACCAATCTCAATACTAGGTACTGAGCGGGAGGGAGGGGGGCGGGATCCGGAGGAAAACACACCAGGTGCTGTGTGCATGTGTCTCTGTCTCTCTGAACCTCATTAGGATGGATAACTACAGTGCACCAATAAAAAAGTGTATTAAAAGGAGTAAATTTGTATTTTATCCCTAGTTGGTTCGTGTGTGTGTGTGTGTGTGTGTGTGTGTGTGTGGCACTAGGGATTGAACTCGGGCATCCTACCTCTGAGCTACACCCCTAGCCCTATTTTTATGTTTTCCTTTGAAACAGGGTCTCACTAGTTGCAGAGGGCCTCACTAAGTAGCTCAGGCTGGCTGCGAACCTGCGGTCTTCCTGTCTCAGCTTCCTAAGCAAGTTCTGGGATTACAAGCGTGCGCCACCATGCCAGCCTGGCTCTGACTTGGTTCTTTATCAAGATTTAAATGCGGTGCATACATAGGACATCAAGAAGAAAAAACACACAATTCCTAGATCCCAGGAGTAAGAAGGACAGTCAGAGGCCATGTGCTGGGAAGTCTGGACTGCACTCTGCAGCAGGCAAGAAAGGACCCCTGGTGTTAACTTCTCATATTTTTTGCTGTTCCTTATTATTAATATTCCAGGTTTGGAACAGAGGCGACAAACATGGCGGCAGCTCAGCTGCAGGTCTTCCCGCGTCTCCTCCAGGAAACCGAATAGAGCAACAGGGAGAAGGAACACAAAGCCATGAATCACATCTTTGGTGAAAGTAGAAGACAGAGGAAAACCCACAAACTCCAAATTATGTACCAAGGTGGCCAAAAGAAACCGAGATCAGCAAGCCCTGTGCAGGGAACGCCTCAGCGTTCTGGGGCACAGAGAGGGGATCTTTTGGCATCACTTATCAGAAATCAACAAACGGCCTACTTTGAGTGAGACCTATTTTAACAAAAATTAAATATTACAGGGCATAGTTGTTAGAGAAGGAAAGAAAGGCATGAAAATTTTGAGTGAAATCCAGAGAAGGTTGATCTCAAAATATGCCACCTATCCCAGTGTGGTGATGCATACCTGTAATCTCAGTACTTGGGAAGCTGAGACAAGAGGATTGCAGGTTCAAGACCAGCCTCAACAATTTTGTGAGACTCTCATCAATCTAGTGAGGCCCTGTTTCAAAATAAAAATAATAGCCAGGCATGGTGGCATATGCTTGTAATTCAGTACTTGGGAGACTGAGATACAAGGATCCAAGTTTCAAGGACAGCCTCAGCAAGTAGTGAGATTCTCATCAACCTAGTGAGACCCAGTTTCAAAATAAAAATAAAATAGGGCTGGGGGTGTAGCTCAGAGGTGGAATGCCCCTGCATTCAATAATCCCCAGTACCACACACAAAAAAACTAAAAACATAAAATAGGGCTGGGGGTAAGCTAAGAGGTAGAATGCCTCTGGGTTCCCCACTACCACACACACACACACACACACACACACACACACACACACACGCACACACACACACATATATATTTTTAAGATGAGGCATGTCTTAGAAGACAGAAGAATGAAGGACTCCAAGCAGTTCAGGCCTGGTGACAGAAACTCTCTGCCATCCTATTAAGTTCTTAGAGCAAGTGGAAACTCGGCTACAAAGTCCTGTTACCAGATTCTTCGGGTACATAAAATAAGGAAGCAGTAATTTCTCAAAACCTCCTGTCCCCATTGCTGATCCCCATAGTTTACACAGAGAGAAACCTCCTGTAGATAGCTAGTCCAGGACAGTGCAAATCACTCAATGTTGGTGAAAGAAAGAAAGAAAATAAGCAGATTTACAGACTTCTGCTTTCAACTCTAATAGGTAAAGAGCTTGGAAATCATCATTCCGTTCTTACAAGAAAAAACTGAGCAAGGAAAAAGAAATCAATGACTTATTTAGGATCTGTCAAAGAAAGCAACTGGCAAGGTAAGTCATCACTCTGAAATCTGGTGAGACCAGTGAATCTACAGAGTCACAGCCAAGATCTCCTCACCTGGAACAGCAGCCATGGGAGTCATAAATTGGTATGAGTGCACAGATAGTAACGCTGATGAATTGCTGGAAGCTGAGTATAGACTAGCTTGAGAGTGAGAACATCTTGGGGTGGGGGGAGGACCCACTCTTTAGTAAGTTTTATCTCCAGGAATCTCACCAGGTTCTCATGGTAAAAATCCAAAGAGTTCCCCGCCCCCCCACCTTCCCTCCCCGTACAATACTCATAAGAGGAAGGAGAAACAGTAGCCTTTGTGAAATGTACCCAGAACTTTCTCTATAACAAAGACCTATTCTCCAGGGGAAAATATATGATCAGAGTTTTGTGTAACCCACGGGAAAGGCATTCCCTGACTTCATTCTCCTCTAGTCTGTCCCAACTAAAATGGGAAAAAAACATAAAACACACTTTAGGAGGTCATGGTCCATGGACACAGACTCACTAAAATAATGAGACTTAATCATAAGACAATAGAATGTTTTCCCTCTCCAGCACCTTCCATCACACTCACAGGACTCTAGTGTAATACTAGATTAAAACCAAAAGAACTGCAAAGTACATTCAGAAGAGGAGTTCTTTGGGAAACCCGAAGACAACAGGGAGACAAAAAATAGGGACTGGATTTGAAGCCTTTGACAAGTACAGCTACAGCAAACATGAAACATGGCCCAGCTCCTACCCAGGTTAACACAAAATGTCACACTAAACGTTGACTTACTGAAGATTCTACTGACTAATACATTGTCTAACTTTCAACAAAAAGTTACAAGGCATACTAAAAGGCAAGAAAAAGGTGTCTGAAGAGACAAAGCAAGCATCAGAGTCAAATATGACACAGATTTGAGAAGTACCAGACAGGGAATTTAAACCAAATATAGCTAACATGTTAAGTACTCTAATGGGAAAAAAAATAGACAATGGGCAAGAGCAGATTGGAAAAAAGTGAACAGAGAGACCAAAATTCTAAGAAACATCAAAAGGAAATGCTAGAGGTAAAAAAAAAAAAAAATCAAGCTGGGCCTGGTATTGCATGCCTATAAATCCTAGTACTTGGAAGGCTGAGACAGAAGGACTGCAGGTTTAATGCCAGCCTCAGCAATTTAGTGAAACCCCATCTCAAAACTAGAAATTTTAAAAAAAAATTGAAAAGGGCTGGGTTATAGCCCAAAGGTAGAATGCTCCTGGGTTCAATCTCCAGTACCAATTAATTAGTTAATTAATTGTGCATAATGCCTTTGAGGGTTCATTGGTAGACTAGACATCACAAAAGTAATAATTAGTGAGCTCAAAGACAATAGAAACTTCCTAAACTGAAATGCAAAGAAAAGAGAGACTTGAAAAAATATTAAGAATAAAAGCATTCAAGAACTGTGGGATTATTTACAAGGCATAACATAATTTTGGGGGGGGAGGGTTGGTTTTTGTTTTGTTTTGGTATTGGGGATTGAACCCAGAATTGTTCTACATCTGAGTCACACCTCTAGCCCTATTTTATTTTTTTATTTGGAAACAGAGTCTCATTGTTTAATTACTGATGCCCTCATGAAGTTGCTAAGACTGACCTTGAACCTGTGATCCTCCTATTTTAGCTTCCAGAGTACTAGGATTACAGGTGTGTACCCAGCAAACAACATAATTGCAATTTGAATATAAAATAAGAAGAAAGATGTGAAAAAAAGAAATATTTAGAGGAATAATGGATAAAGTTGCATGTACTACACATTTATAACACTGGTAGTGCAATAGGTTTGTTTATGCCAGTATGGCCACAAACATAGGAGGATTGCATTGCACTAAGATGTTATGATGACCACGGTTGCCACTATGTGATAGGAATTTTCCAGCTGCATTTTCATATGCATTGTCCATTGCTGATCAAGTTGTCATTATATGGGGCATGACTGTAGTTACAAATATTGGGTATTAACACAACTATATCAATAACTCCGTTAAGTGTGAAAGGTGTAAAATGCATCAATTAAAAAAAAAGAGGTCATGAGAGGGGATGAAACAAACAATAAGAAGGCTCTACATTGTCTACAAAAACTCACCTTAAATATAAAATCTAGCATGAGTTAAAAATAAAGGTGTAGGAAAAGATGTACCATGCTAGCACCAATCAAAAGGAAGCTGGTATAGATATATTAGCTTCAGGCAAAGCAGACTTCAGAACATGAGAAATTACCAGAGACATAGAGGGGCATTCCACAGTGAGGAAAGTGTCAGTTCTCCTAGAAGATGTATCAGTCAACTGTTTAAAGAATAATAATACTGATTATGTCAACTGATGCAAGAAAAGCAGTTGACAAAATCCAACATACAGTCCTGCTCTAAGTTGTCATCAAACTAGGAATAGTGGAACTTCTTCATCTTAATAAAAAGATCTTAAAAATCTTATAGCTAACATTATACTTAACAGTGGGTAACTGAATTGTTTCTCCTCCTTCAATCGGGAAAAGGCAAAGACATTCTCTCTCATGACTCCCATTTAACATCACACTGGAAGTCCTCTTGGCTAGTACAATATGGGGGGAAAGTAAGAAAATAAAAGACATATGGATTAGGAAGGAAGAAACAAACCTGTCTTTGTTTTCAGACAACATTATCACATAGGTAGAAAACTTACCTCCAAAAATATCAGTAAAAACATCTCGCACCACTGATGACAGAGGCTAGCAAGGTCACAGGATACAAGGATAATATATACAAATCAGTCGTTCTTCTAGATACCAGGAATCTGCCATGTATAAAATACTACTTTAAAAAGTACCTAAAATTGAAACAATTAAGTAGAAATTTAGCAAAATATTCACAGAATCGAAATCCCTTAAACTGTAAAACTCTGATGAAAGAATCAGAGAACATCTAATAAATGGAGTCCATGTTCATGGATGTTCAGTATTGTTCAGATGTAAACTATCCCTAACAATACATAGATTTGATGTCATCCTAATCAAAATCCAAGTAAGGTGTGGTATAGGTTTTGACACACTCTGAGTATAACGTTTATATGGAGACGCAAGAGACCTGTGATAGCCAAATAGGACTGAAGAACAAAATTTGAGAATTCTTGTTACCTTGTTTTAAAACTCATTTTAAAGCTATAGCAAGGAAGCTGGAGTACATTGATCTAATAGACCCAGACAGCAAAGCAACAGCATAGAGAAATCAGAAATAGACCCACCCAAATACAGTCAGCTGATATTTCAAAGGAGCAAAGCTACTTCAGTGGAGAAAAGGCAGATTTTATTTTTATTTTATTTTTTCGAAACAGACTCACTAGCTTGCTGAGAGACTTACTACCTTGCTGAGCCTATCCTTGAACCTACAATCCTCTAGTCTCACCCTCCCAAGTACTAGAATTACAGGTGTGTACCACCATGGCTAGGGTGGCAGATTTTTTTTTAACAAATGTCTATGGAAGAATAAATGTCTACATGAAAATTAGACACAGACCTTACACTTTTTTTTTTTTTTTTTTTTTTTGCAGTACTGGGGATTGAACTCAAGTGCATTCTACCTCCAAGCTATACCCCCAGCCCTATTTTTTATTCTTTATTTTGAAACAGGGTCTCACTAAGTTGCGGAGTGCCTCACTAGGTAGCTGAGGCTGGCCACGAACCCAGATCCTCCGGTCTCAGCTTCCCAAATGCTGGGATTACAAGCGTGCGCCACCATGCTCGGCTGACTTACACTTTTCACAAACATTAACTCAAAATGAATTATGGAAAACTCAAAACTTTAAAACATCTAGAAGAAAAACATAGGGAAATCTAGATTTGCCAATAAGTTTTTAAATGAAACACCAAAAGTTTGACTCAGGAAAGAAAAAAATTGCCAAGGTGGACTTTATTGTGCCCTGTGAAAGCTACTGTTTGTTAAAAGAATGAAAAGACAAGCCAAAGACTTGGAGAAAATATTTACAAAACACATACCTGAAAGAGGACTTGTATCCAAAATATACCAAAAAAACGTTTAAAAAATCCACTAAAAATTCAATAAGCCACCCATTTTAAAAATAGCCCTATGATCTAAAATAGATACTTCACCAAAGAAGATATGCAGGTGGGAAATAATCATATGCTCAATATGATTTCTTATCAGAGAAGGGAAGAATAAAACAGTAATGAGATACTGCTACGAAATTGTTAGAATAGCTAAAGTACAAAAAGAAAAAAAAAAACAGGAAATATCAACTGCTGATGAGGATGTATAGCAATAGGAAATCTTTCTTATTGCTGTTGGGAAAGGAAAATCATGATACTACTTTGGAAAACAGTTTGCCAGCTTCCTAGAAGCTAAATAGTTTTTAACCACATGATCCAGCAGCCATGTTGTTCTGAAAACATTACGTCCACACAAAATCTGCACATGAGCATTTGTAGCAGCTTTATTTATAAGCACCCAAGACTGAAAGCAAAGATAACTACAATGGATTAAAAAATAATAGCATATCCACACAATAGAATACAATTCAGCAAAAAATAAAAGAGACAGAAATGTGCAATTATGCCCCATAAACATAGACAAATATTAAGTACATATTGCCAAGTAAAATAAATTAAAATGAAAAGGATACATATGGTATGCCTCTGATTATATGACACTTTGTGAAAGCCAGAACTATAACAAGAGTGGAAACATTAGTGGTTTCCAGGTGTGCAAGAAGAATAAGAGAGAGTTAAATATGTAAAGCATGTGGAATTTTTAAGGGAAGTGAAACTACTCCAGATGAGGCTATGACGGCAGACACATGACAACTATAGAACTTTACATCACTGAGAGTCAAACTTAATGTATGCATATTTTGAAAAACTCATTAAGGATGATGTACGGTATGTCTTGAAAGGTTCATGTGCTGGAAACTCAGTCTCCAGTGTAACTAACTCTATTGAATGGTGGTAGAGCTGTTAGGTGGTGGGGCCTATTGGTAGGTGATTTAGTTCAGGGGCAAAACCCTCATAATGGGACACATGTCTATCTGGAGAGATTAGATTAGGTCTTGAAGGATTTGTTACTGACAGAGTGGGTTGTCCTAAAGCAGTCAGCCTCTCTCTCCTCTCCTGCCTTTATGCTCCTTCCCCGCACGCCTGCTTTCCCCCTTTGACTACTCTATCACGATATGAGGCTACATGAGGTCCTCGCCAGAAGCTGAGCAGATGCTGGTGCCACACTCCGAGACTTCCAGAACTGTGAAATAAATGAGAGTCTTTTCTTTTTCAGTTACTCAGCCTCAGATAGTTTACTCTAGCAGCATAGAATGCACTAAGATAGATGGGATGCAGAATGTTACAATAATCTGTATTAAAATGTGTGAAGCAATCTCATGTAAAGAGACGGGAGGGGGTCACTGAAATAACTCAGGAAATGAGGGGAGTCAGACTTAAGGCAAAGAAATTGTACATAATTATTATACCCTAGTGAATAAAATGATCAATAATAGGGATACAGATATAATTTACATTGATACTCTATCTACAAGGAGATGAGAGCAGGTCTGGATATATATAGTGACTTCCTTCCAAAGACTACAGTTTGGAAATGGAGGGAAATGTATAACATTGCACTATAGAAATTCACAAATATTACTCTACTCAGGTTATCAAGACCAACACCAACAATGATAAGCCATGCAGGTGATATGTGTTCATGATGTGATATGACAAAAAGGGAATTTGCCTCTGGACTATACCCCCAAAACCCATAATCTCAGTCTAACTGCAAGAAAAAAAAAATAAGACAAATCCTAATTGAGAGATATTCTACAAAATACCTGCTAAGTATCCCTTAATAGTATCAAGGTCAACAAAAAAACCTCTGAGAAACTGTCACAGCCAAGTGACAACTGGGGGTGGGGATAGATAGAAAGTCTTCCTATTATCTTTACAATTTTTCTGTAAATCAAAAGCTGTTCTAAAAGGTAAAGCTTGTTTGTGAAAAAAAGGGGGGGGCAAAGATCAGAACAATTTTATATAAAACAAAACATCACTCATACCAATGAGCTTTTAGAAACAATGTTAAGAAGCAACAAAACTCTCTGCATATGAAAATTATGATAATATTCCAATAGAAGTTATTTTTCAAGATGAAGCAAGCACACTTAGGAAAACCATGGAGCACATTTAAAGAAGCCGGGGAAAGAGAATGGGAAGACTAGAGAATGGGAGAAGGTGAGAAAGTAACTGGTAAAACAAGGAAGATACAGAAGGGAGGGATAAAATAATTTCTGGATAAATTCTAAACCACAAGGAACACAACAGAAAAGAGACATCACAGAAAAGGCAGAATGCATAGGCTGGAGATGGCAGGAACAAACAGATGACACAAAAGTAAGTGGAAGAATCAGGTGCGGTGGTGCATGACTGTACCCCCAGGACTTGGGAGGCCCAAACAGGAGGATTGTAGGTTTGAGGCTAGCCTTGGCAACTTAGTGAGGCCCTGTGTCAAAACAAAAAAATAAGAAGGGCTGGGGCTATAGCTCCAACATGGAATGCCCCTGGGTTCAATCCCTGGAACCAAAAACAAACAAACAAAAAAAGCAAATAAAAACTGTAATAAAAAGAGTAAGGAAAAAGAGACAGCAATGGAAATCAAACATAAGGGAAATATATGAAGACAAGAGAAAACAAAACTATAGAATAAAGCAAATATAAAATAATGTTCAACAAAATTGTCCTAAATTAAAAAAAATAATTTACATATTAAAACATTATAAAATAGGTAAAATTAGGTAGGAATAGTTAATGTTAAGTTATTAAAATTTTTAAATGAAGAAAGAATTCTTTGGGCAGCAAGATATTGATATCGATTCATTTATAATGGAAAGAACTCTAAGATGGCATCAGGACATTTCATTGCAGTATTTATTTAATTCCAAAACTCTTGAAGCAACTACAAAATACTCATAGGAAGAATGTGCAAGCCAAGCATTTTATACCCAGCCAGACTATCCTTTAAGAATAAGGGATAAGGCAGGGGAGGAGGGTGAGTGTATGGGGAAGAGCAACTAGGAAGAGTCATATTTATTATTATTTTATTATTACCAATAAAGCCCTAACTATAAAATTTCATTAGAATTACTAGAGCACAGACTTGCAATGGAATATTATTGGGAAAAAAATGATAAAAAAAAAAATACAGACAACTCTGTAAGCTTCTGCCACCCTGCAGTAATAAGGGATGATTCCAGCCCTGCACTTTGCCAAGTATTACTCAAGAGGAATTAAGGTGTGTTGATTTAGGATTACTGAAAAATCTGAATTGATAGCAGTATGGTTTCTTTGATGAGTGACTCTTCTTTTACTTATGGCCTAGTATCTGTAATCAAAATATGTAACATAAAAGCTAAGTCATAACAATAGCTTTAGTTTTGCTAATAATAAAACCTAGTTATGAGTCTTAATCCTCCAGTAGCATTACTGAAAAATGACTGATACTAGAAGTGTCATGACAGGGCTTTGGCAAGATAAAGATGATTTAGTTTTAATTGTCACTGGTTATGTCTATTTTGATTGCAGGTATGAGTCTTCAGATTCATATTATCAAAAAGGGGATTTTTTTCTTGCTTGGGATTTAAAATTGGAATAATCCTTACTTAGGAGAGTGTATCACATTTATCTAGATTAAAAGCTTGGCAATTTTCCTAGATGTGTATCCCGTTCTTATCTGACAAACTTGTCTGGTAAGAATTATCTAAACATGGCAGTTCATTTAGATGCAGATGTCTTTAGAAGGGACTGGTAGGGAACCTTCTTTATTTACACTATATTCTTTTTGTCCTTCATATCATTTATGTGGATTACTTTTGTTCACTGTACCAGGGATTACAGGATGAAAATAATAGATGCACATTCTTCACACTTGCTGCTATTTATAAGGTCCACCATGAACTATTTTCTGGACTAGTTTGTATCTTCGGGGAGACTCTTCATGAAAGCTCTTCCTCTTCACATGTAACTTCAGGGAAGTCAAAGACCCCAGAATCCATACATAAAGCTTCTCAGAGCCTGGACCCCAGCATGAGTGCTCCTGGTTTATTATTTCACCAAAACAGACACCCAGGGTGGGTTTTTTTTTTTTTAATTTTTTAATTTTTATTGTAGTAATTCGTGCAATATAGCGTACATCTTTGTTAAGTACAAATTGTTAACAACATATTTGCACACAATTCTCATTTGACCCCTTCCCCGATTCCCTCCCCATTCCCGTTCCCTCCCCCTCCCTCCCCCTAAGGTTCACTTCAGTGAGTGACCTTGTTATGATTGT